>WIGN01000180.1:27059-81435 GCA_014235955.1 Colletotrichum sojae | reverse complement strand
TGCCGGAATCGCGGCCGGGCGTCCGACGGTGGTCGTCCCGTTCTTCGGTGACCAGCCGTTCTGGGGCCAGATGATTGGGAAAACAGCTGCCAATCTGCACAATTCTGAGCATCGTTTTCTGCTAAGGGTGGTCCACCATGCCAAGAAGCATCAATGCCGTGCCGCCCTATGTCGGTCCAAGGCTCTTGTCGATCGGTTTAAATACCTTACGAGGTTCGCAACGGAACTGTTGTAGTAGAATAGAGTATTTACCGAGCCCGAGACTCCAAGGTACTTCACAGATCGTCAAGAACGTAGGTAAGCGCTGGCAGCCTCGAGGAAGCCGTATAATCCCACTGCCTTGTGGCGAAAATGTCACGAGAGGCCACAGACGACCCCCGTACGAAGAAGGACCACGCGTACTTAGTACTTCAAGCACCTGCCTGCCTGGCAAGAGACTGCGGCTCCAAATCATACTTGTACGCGGCTCACATCATTCTGACCAATACACAGGGCAGGACAAGGTATGCGGTGTGACGTGTTTATATACTAAATAAATCTGTACTAAGAAGTGGTATACGCAAAGAGAGATGGTATCAAAGATCGTCTCGCCCCCCCAGCTGTCTATAAATACCAGTGGTAAGCGAGTGACTGCGGCTTGTGTTACTCTAGCGCAAAAAAGGGACCTAAAGAAAAGAAAATGCCGAGTCATCACGGCGCTACTTTTTGGAAACCTACGTTTTACTCGAAATAGTTCGAACCCCAAAACTTGGCCCGACCCAAAAGACTGAACCTCATTCTGGCCGGCTCTGATTCATCCCGCAACTCCAATGCTGAAATTCCAACCACACACAGGACAAGACAGATATCGGACACTAAAACGATTGTCGAACATGCCACCTGAAACCGGTACTCTTCGAACCGCCTCACATCACAACACACTTCTTCTCCTTCTCCCCCTTGCCGTGATGCTCGCTTCTGCTAACGCCGGACACGTCTGTCCATGCGGCAGTGCTGGCGATCTCGGGGTCGACTTGCTTCTTGCTCTTCTTCTTCTTCTTGGACCCGTTCCACCCTCGTCTCTTCGCGTCCTTCATGTTCTTGGCCGCGCTCCGCTCGGCACGACTGGGTCTTCGGTTTACCGACGAGTGCGACTGTCGACCGGCAGATGTAGTCGACGGGGCCTGGAGCCACGCAGGCACCAAGCTCCTACTGCCGTTGTTGCCGGGGGCCTCGGCGTTGTTGGTATTGTTGGCATTAGTGGTGTTGACGCTATAAATCGTTTCGAGGCGCTCCACAGTCGGTCGAATTGGGCCGGACTGTGTTGGACGAGGATGGCGGGGGATCGGAGCCAACAGTGGCATCTCGGCCCTCCGGTTCGACTGCTGGCGTGTAGGTGAGTCATAGGCGCCAGTCACGCCTCCAGGCGTGCTGATGATGAGCGGCTGGTCTTCGACAGGAGAGTTATTCCCTATTCCGGCAATGGCGGTTTGTTGATTAGACTGGTGTTGTCCAGGTCGCGGGCCAGGCTCGGGCACAAATGCACCTCGTGACCCCGGCCTGCGGCTGCCCACCGGGACGCGTTGGACTGAGCTGAAGTTGGCAGAAAAGGGCCGGGCAGGCGTTTGCTGCTCGTGGCTTTGAAGACTGTTCAACTGGTCGGCCCGGGGAGCAGGAGGCAGGACGGAGGCCATCATCGCGTGGGCAGTCCCGTCCATTGGAGGAGCGGAGTATGGGTGACCGGCGGACGGGTCAACCTCGGGGCCACCCAGAGGCTGAGCAGACCTTGGCCACGTTTGAGAATTCGACAGGCGCCTGACACGCGATGCACCATTGTCAGCAGGCAGTTGGAAGTCGCCGGGCCCCGTCAAGATGCCGAGGTCTCCTGTGGGTATATGCAAGCCCAAGGAAGGGGGTGAATGAGCTCGCTGGGTAACCGGGCTGCTCATAGAGTCTTGTGGTGACACCAGATCGGAGTTCTGCCGCCCATCACGGCTCAGTGGCGGGATGGCCGAGAAGTCGCTAACCACGCGTTGATCCGAAGAGATGGGCCCAGTTTCACTAGGTCTCCTCGCGGCCATCCTAGGGGAGTCCGGTGGCGAAACATCGTAAATGTCGTCGTCGTCGTGTGCAGACCGTATAGACGTTGGCCGCTCCGAGTCTGCAGTGCGAGGCCGGCTCATGTGCGTGGTGTCACTGGCAACACGCAAGTGGAAGCTGGTCGCCGCAGGACTGACGCTGGGAGGTTCCTGGTAGCTCAGAGGACGGTTTGACGACAGCGCAGGAGTTGGGCGCTGGGGCGTAGGCCAAGCAGACGACCCTACTGCAGGCGCAGCGGTTTGTGTTCTCGCGGGCTGGGGCTGAGCCTGGGCTTGAACACCGTTCGGTGGGATGGCGGTGTTTCGCAAAAAAGCAGGCAAGTCGCCCGGGTCGTCCTTCTGGTATGGCGGTGGAGGCGGAACCCAGTTGTCGGCGTCGCTCTCATGGGGATGTTCGCGTCGTCCGTCGGCTCGTCTGTATTCAACTGGCCCGGCGACCGGAGGCTGAGGGTTGCGACGTCTATTCATTGCTGCGGCAGTTGCGGCGCGTCGGAGAGTGTTGGTAGAGCGAGGCCCATCATGGGAGTAAGGGGCTTCGACGGCCTCCTCTTCCTCGATCATTGACGCAGTTTCACCACCCTCCTCGGTAGTGGAGCCTGTGGCTGGCTGTTCGACGTCAATACGCGGCGCGGCGCCAACTCGCCTGGGAACGAGAGGGTCATCATCGTCGTTGCTGCTGGCAGCGGGCTGCTCTTCCCTCGGCTGCGGCACCGGAGGCATAGGTGGCATTGGTGGCATGGGAGGCATCGGCGGCACCGAGGTCATGGCGTTGCCTCGGCCGGTTGCATTTGTAGTTGCTCGCATCAAGACGCCGCGATCACCGCGCTTCTGAGCAACGGTTCTTCGGCGGACGATTGCAACCTCTGCATCAATATCCCTTTGTTCTTCTTCGAGAACTTCGGGTTCCTTGGTGCCCACTTCGATTTCGATCTCGGTTCTGACGCCGTCCTCAATGCCATAGTCGAAGTCGAGAAGAGTGATCCTGCCGCCGTCGATGAAGTCGATATCATCCTCCTCTACAATTGACTTGGTGGGCGAAATGCCACGAGCAGCAATGACAAGACGCTCCTGCGATGACGTTTGACCAAAGCCAGCTACCCACTTCACCATGTTTACGCCGTCAAGCTCGGCAATCTTGGTGCCCCAGACGAATGTGTTCCGAAGCTTGTCGCAAAGGATCTGCCATTGTGGCACTCTGGGGTTTTCCTGCGCTCGAGAAGACGACGACCGGGACGGCGGTCCACTATTGCGCCGTGCTTGGCCCGGAGACAATGATGCATCAGGTCCTGAGGTGAACTCGGGCACGGCATCCAAGTCTTCGGGTACACCGTACAGCCAGATGTCCTTTCCCTGGAAGCCCGCGCTGACAAGGTCGCCGTGGAAAGTAGCCGCTGGCAGCGTGCATGGCGTAAGCTTTGCCTGCGAGGCTGGGTGGGGTTTCGGTCCAGTGAAATACGTCGTGCCGTTGCGGAGATCGTCGATGCGCACGGCTCTGAACGTCTCGAAACTGCGGTCGTACGTAAAGGTCCAGCTGGCTTCCTCTTGGCTTGAGTCCTGCAGGAGGACTGCGTGACTACAATCCCGACTCGTGTTAGGAAAGAGAATGGACGTCGTCCAAAGGGCGCTGATGCTATCGTCGGCCATTTGGTTGCCGGGGTCATAGTACGGGGCGGTCAGGATGACGGTGTTGGGCGGCGAAGAGTGCACCGTCGTCCCCAGAATCTGGGTTCCGTCAAAGGAAAAGGAGAGGGAGTCAACGCCGTCGCACTTGACTGCTCTCCTGTCTGTGGGCAATGCGCCCGGGTTGACGAGTGAAACCTCGATGCCGCCCTCATAGGCTGCGGCCAAGACGGAACCACACGGGGAGAGAGCAATGGTGCGCGGGGCATGGTCCAGGATAAGGGACTGCATACGGCGGGGCGGCGACTGCTCAAGATCGTAGAGGTCGACCTGCATTTCGGAAGACAGGACGGCCAGCATGGAGCCGTCGTCCTTGATACACGTCGAGACGGGCCGGCGCAGGATCTTGAATTCCCTCTTGACATCGATATCCTTTCCCTTCGCGTCGAGCACGTAGATGCGAGACGAGTTGTAGGCCAGAACATGGTGGCCGCGGGGGGACGGGCTAAACTGCATGCCCTCGCCGCCGGGGCAGGATGAGGAGCTGATGGAATTGGATATGAGGCGGATGACGGTCTCGCGGGGCCGCAGGTATGCTTCGAAAAGGTTGCGCTTGACTTCTCTCGCGAAGAGGCGTCTAAGGCGCGGCAGGTCTTCATCTCTGACGTCGGCTTCGCGCAGGGGCGGGTGGCTCGAGGAGTAGGATTCGCATTTGGAGAGGTGCAGGGCGTAAAGCTGCGCCTGCTGGGAGACTTGACGCCATTTCGAGTTGAGGAGGACGAGGGAGGCAAACGAATCGGGATCGGTGAGTTGCAGGATCCTAGAGCACCACAGATTAGAGGATGGCGATGGCCAACTTGGAGCCGGAAGGTAAACCCACTGCTGGATGATCTCGTCGGGCAGTCGATCAAGGGCGGGATCCGGGGAGAGGATGGGGGGTTTGTCAATAGACGACCGCGGCGCCCCTTCCCCAGTGGCAGTGTCAGTGCTGGAGGCCATGCCTTGGTCGAAGAGCCTGCCTGCCGGTGTGTTTGTCGTCGCTGCTTGTGCAGATGCGAAGCTAGAAAGACGAAGAGCAGGCAGGGCAGGACATGATGAAATTCGTCTGGAGTGGATTTGGGCCGTTGATGGGACGAAGAAGAAGCCGAACTGCAGGATAGCGGCAAGGCGGCAGTATGGAGAGAGGCGGAGAGAGGCGGAGAGACGTAGGTATCTGTAGACAGAGGAGAGAAGTAGAGGCAAATGCAGGTTGGCAGAGGTCAGCGACGGCTGAAGGTGCCAAAAAGAAGGTAGGCAGGTAGCCCAGGTACCTGTGAGGGAGGTATCCAAAGGTTAAGGTGGGAGGTAGAAGTGGTGGGATCACAGCTGGAAAAGAAGTGGTGGCTCGCTCGTTCGCGGCCACACCACGCACTGCACAGTCCACTACACTTTGCACCTGCACCTACACCTGCACGAACGCAAGCAAGGTGTGGCGGAGTGCCCACTGTCAGACACACTAATCAAGGTCCACGCTCCATGCCCATGGTCCATGTCAGGATCTTAAGTCTCTGCCTACACAAACTGGAGCCCATGCGCAGTAATTACGGGCATTTCTGCGTCTGGCATGCCGGAAGGTACCCGCCCCAGCCCGACCTGACCAATGCCCTAGCTCCCCAGGCTAGGTGCTGGGCTACCTACCACCTAGGTACCCTGCCCTGATCTTCCGTGCTGCTGGGCAAAACACGCCCGACAGACAGGGGGCCCCCTTTCTCTGATAAGGTCCAAAGGTACTTCTGCCGCTGTACTTTGTACCCACCTATTGTGCCAGGTGCCTTAGTAACTAACTGTCTTGTGGAAGCGGGTCTCTACTGTTAGACGGCCTTTCCTCTTTTGTTTGTTCTCTCATTCACTCTTACTCACCGTCACCTTCAAGGTAAATTGCATATTCGTTCGTCTACAGATACTGCACAAGCAGGAACACACAGACATGTGGCCAGCTACTGGCTGTGGTGTGTGGCGGCAAAGCACAGAATTCACACAGACACCAACATGCATACACATGGCTTCACACCAACAGCGCGCAACATTGCCATCACATCTGCATCACCCTGGCTCGGTCGGCACGTCCGTCTTTCCTGTTGTGGGATGGAGGGGTTCTTCCATGCTGCCTCTGATCTCGACTAAAGATCCTACAAAATCTTATTTTGTTGATCAACATTCCCAGGAAACATGGCCATCCAGGATTGTCAAAAGACACCGTCAAACTGTATCCCTCCCTCGCTACTAACCATCTGCCCCTCTTCGTCAGACTGCATATCAAACAAGTGGCTGCTGGCAGCGCGCCAAGCCCAAACAGCCAGCAATTCATGCCTCGAGGGACCTCAGCCAACACATGGGCGCCTCTGCTCTGCGTGGTGCCGCCTTGACGCCCCGAGAGGGGGGATTGAAACATGCAGACCCTGAACACCATGCCTCGACATGCAGGGAGAGAGCCTAACTGCATCAAGTTGAGACCGAGACCCTAACGACGGAAGAAGGCCAGCGATTGCAGCATCGCGCCGTGTTCCTCAGCCGGCAAACCTGATTCGCCGGTGCGGTCGCTTTCCACGCCGCCAGCCGCCTGGCACCAACGGACTCGGCCAACATCTGTCATGCCTGCTGTTTTCTCCTCTTTCTCCTCTTTCTCCTCTTTCTCCTCTTCCTCCTCGTCCAGCGACTCGCCGTCGACACTCGGGATATCCGCATGCGGTCCTGTCCAACGATACGTTGTGATGGTGTCCTGGGCTTATTTCAACCGCCAACCGCAGCGAGACGCCAAACACCTCCGCGCGAGTTGTTGTTTCTATTTTTGGTATTCGGGCTAGAGTCGAGCAGGTGCGATGTGCGGGCCAGGCCGCCACTTGAAGATGCCCGTAAGACGAACACAGGCAAAAGACGGCAACATGTAAGACAGGCTGGCGCTGCCTTGTCCTTCGCTCGCTGATGGACGGCGACGCTCACTCCGGGGCCAACATCACGGGACAGGTCAGCTGCCGTCGGTGACCGGAGAGCGGTCTGGCTTATCTAAGCCGCATACATACGAGATGGGGCCGGACCGAGTCGTGCTGCTCGGGTATTATTACTTGGTGCAAGTGGGCAGCCCATCGTATTGCGGGAAGTCTGGAGATGCGCTGCGCTGCAATAGACCCGGGTGGACGCGTCTCATCGGTCTCATCGGCTCTATTTCTGGCGGCTTCAGTCTCCGCCTCCATGTCGACTGGAGACTTCTCCAGTATTTCCTGCTTCACCTGTACCACGGTCCCTGGAAACGTTTCCATATTTTTCTCCAACGAAACGCAGCACAGAGAGAGGAGAACAGTGACGCCGTGGCAGGACCGCCAGAGAACGGGAAACAGCGACAACGATCATCGCGAACCTTGGCAAGGATGAAAGCTCGCCAACTTGCTCAGGCTGCCGTGCGGGAGGCGCGAAGTTCAAAGTTCATCTTTTCAGATGAAGCAGCGCCAAGCCGGCAGCACCCTGCTCACCGGGGGAAGGAGCCGTCAGTATGTCGGTCGCGAGTTTGCGCCGGGTGTGCTCTCTGCTGCCAATGCAGCTAAGCTGTGCGACCGCATTGGGCGAACCTCAGGAAGCCTTTCTCCGAACTTTTGAAGAACCTTCTTTTCACTCTCGATCCCTCGATGAACAGTGACCGCCGCGTACCTGGACTGGCTGTCCCGAGCCGAGAAGAGATGACGATGGGCTTTGCGGGCCCGCCTCGGCGTCCCGGTGCCGTCCGTCTGCCGAAAAGGAGCTAACAGTATCCGGCGTGCTTAGAGCTTCCTGTTGGCCGTCGCTCCAGTGTTTCCAGTGGTTCCCGGCGGACTCGATCGACCTCGTTGCTACCGACCACGCGTTATTAGGTCGAGGTTGCAGTGATTACAGGGGTTACCTATGTTCCGGGTTCCAGAAGGGCCAGGCAAGCAAGGGACGATCGATCAGCGTGCCTCCTGGGCCGCTCGCAGCACTTGGCTTGGACGGGTTCCCTGTCGACGTCACTGCAACGCGAACTTGGCAGCGCGCTGACACAGCCCGTGCCCCCTATCAACTCTACACTACAGCGTTGCAGCGGCATGGACTCCCGCAGCGTGCGGTACTTGGTGTGGTGTAGGTGCGAGAACCCCAGTTCCCACTTCCCGCAAGGAGTAACCCCAAGTACCGAGTATAGGTTCCTCTCGAGTAATAGAAGAAAGACTCTCGGCGCCTTCAAGGTTCAACCCTCGACGTGCTTCTCAGAGATATCACCGGCATTCCACAGATACCACAGCCTCTTGGCCCCTGTTTTATTTCTCATCCGTCTTTCCGGGGCTCGTTAACAACTTGCCGTCCGCAACACAGACTCCAAAACGACGGAACGGCTGGGCAGGCCGAGGTTCGTGTACAAAACCACGATCGCGGCCTCATCTTCGGCATCCTTACCCGCGCCTACCGCTGCAGCAAGTCTGTGAGACTGGCACGGATCCCTTCTCGGAAACGACATGCAGCCTTCGCTAGCTTAGCCTCTCTCTCGCACTCTCGCTCTCTCTCTCGCCCTCGCCCTCGCCCACGCCCACGCCCACGTCACCCCCGCTCGGCGTCTAACCCCTCATGAGTTGGCTCGGTAGGCTCCTCGACTCCCCTCACGTGGGATACCAGCTCCTGGACCATATGACCTGGAAAAATGGACGCCAGTCCTTTACCCCGGTCATGGAGGAGGAGAAGAGGAGGAGGTTCTTCGACTGGAGGAAACTCTCTGTCCCCGTCATCATCGCCAGCATGATATTAGCAGTCCTTACCGTTGTTCTCTTTTTCAACGTCCGTGAATACATCACCGGCGATCAGTCGAACCTGCCAAGGGTCACTGTAAATCTCGGCTATGCGAACTATTCAGGGAATGTGCTGCCCAGCGGCGTGAACCAGTTTCTGGGGATGCGCTTTGCTGCGCCTCCGCTGGGGAATCTGAGATGGCGAGCACCTCGAGACCCGGAAGTGAAAGTAGGCACGACGGATGCCGTAGAGGTAAGAATATCTCGCCGCGTGCCTGGTGGACAGCACTCACCATCGCATCCAGTTTGGCCCGGTCTGCCTCTCGACAGACGCGTCGTATCCCACGGCAGGCCAGGATGAGGACTGCCTGTTTGCCAACGTGTGGGCGCCAAACAACACAACACCCGAGTCGAAGCTCCCCGTGTGGTTGTTCATTCAAGGTGGAGGTGAGTCTTGTCCAAAGCCGAGGTTCCTACGGCAGAGCCCGTTCATCTGAGCTTTACCAACACACCCAGGCTACACCTCCAACGCCAACCAGAATTGGAACGGCTCTCAGGTCGTCGAGGCCTCGGGCAAGAACATTGTCTTCGTCGCATTCAACTATCGAGTCGGTCTATGGGGTTTCTTAGCAAGCGAGCGTGTGCGCAAGGATGGCGATCTGAATGTCGGACTCCTCGACCAGCGGCAGATGATGAAATGGGTCAAGACTCACATTTCAAAGGTACGCGCCCTTCGCCCGTAGTATCCCGTTGAGTCGCTAAACATCTCAGTTCGGGGGCGATCCAGACCACGTCGTCATCCACGGCGTGTCGGCAGGCGCCGGCTCGGTCGCCCTCCACCTCACGGCGAACGGCGGGCGAGACGAGAAGCTGTTCGTGGGAGCCATGGCCGAGTCGGTCTTCTTCCCTGCCCAGCCCCGCGTGCCGGAGCTGGAGTACCAGTTCAACAAGACGATAGAGAGCGTGGGCTGCAAAAGCGACAAGGACCAGATGGGCTGCCTGCGAAGCAAGAGCATCAAGACGATCCAGGATGCCAACGCCGGATCGCCGTTTCCGGGACGGCAGTTGAACCCGCACTTTTACTGGACCCCCTGCATAGACGGAGAGCTCCTACAGGACTACCCGTACATGATGTTCGACAGTGGGAAGTTCATCAAAGTCCCCGTACTCTTCGGGACTGGAACGAACGGTAAGCCACCTACACCATTCTGCATATAACCATTGCTGATCAGACCTCCAGAGGGCTCCGTCTTCGCGGCCAACGTCGCAACCCAGGATGCGTTTGTCTCCTTCATGATGGACAACTACCCGAAGATGAACGAGAACCAGACCGACATGATGCGGGAAAAGTACCCGCTCCTACCGCCCTTGCCCAACCACGACGCCTGGTTCCCCTCCACCAGCCAGGCCTACGGCGAAACGACCTTCATCTGCCCGGCGAACAACATCCTGAACGCCTACGCCTCGGCGAACAGGTCCGCCACGAGCTGGTCCTACCGCTTCAATGTCCAGGACGACACCAACACGGCGTCCGGCCTCGGCGTGCCCCACGTGTTCGAGGCTCCCGCCGTCTTCGGCATCGACGCCTGCCCGACCCCCGACAGCTACCGGACCTACAACCGGCCGATCGTGCCGCTCATGATGAACTACTGGATCTCGTTCATCCGCAGCCTAGACCCTAACGTGCACAAGCTCGAGGGCGCGCCGGACTGGGCGACCTGGGGGTCGCGGGACAACCAGTCGCGCCTCGTCTTCGAGCTGGGCGACAACCGCATGGAGACGGTCGACGAGGGGCAGAGGGACCGGTGCGAGTTTTGGAAGGGCATCGCGGAGCTTACGGAGCAGTAGAGCAGGAAGTGGTCTAATGAGGCGTTTTTTTCATATGGTTTCCATGCATCCATGCATATGAGTGAGGATTGGCGAGGCGTACTTTAGATAGATACCAGCATTCACGAAGGCTTTCGATGTGCCCCCTGTCCGCTGCGGTTCAAGTTGCAGTGAGGTCATACCGTCAATCTTACCATCACGAGCCCCGGGAAGGTGGTTCGGGCCTCAACGACCTTCCAGACACGGAAAAGACGTCGGTTCGATTCGACGTTGGTAGGTCATCTCGCATACGAACCCGAGGAGCGGCACTTATACAGCCCCCCCTTCATGCCAACGCTTGGCGAATGGGAGGCTCCTGCGCCGCATTATCAACCATACACACCAACTACTATCGCCCAACAGATTTGATGCTGACATACCACGCCCTACGCCCGGTTTATGTGAAGGGGTCCAGGGGGTGGGTGTTGGTTTGCTTTCTTCTCTCTCGGTGGATGTTGAAAGATATGACGACAGGCGTTCTCGTCGAGACTTGCGCATGCTGCCGAGCCCGATTAAAATGTCGCCGTTTTCCCTTCTTTCCTGTAAGCCCCCACATATGAAGCTGCCCAGACACTAGCGCCGACGAACGAGAACGACAATAGATAAAAAATAAGCTTTTTTTTGATCATACTAGTGTTAGATTTTTGTTGAAAAAGAGAGTTGAAGATGTCTCCGTTTTCTAAAAAGAAGGGTGCCCGTAGCGAGGTAACGGTCGGCGCCAAGGACGGGGACAGTAAGATGGCGACTCTGCAACCGAAAGACGGTACGTTTCTCCAACCGCTATTCCCACGCTTTGAAACATGAGAGAGGGCTGACTGGTGCAATTTGGGGGAATAGGCAAAGCCACGGATAACAACGCCTCCGTCGTCAGCGACGCCAAGGACATCCGCCACGATAGGATCGTGTACGAACAGGATGGGCGGCGGCGGAGGGGGGAGGAGGGGAAGAAGAAGAAGGGCAAGGATGAGGAGTTGAAAGGTTGGAAGGCTACTGTAAGTTGTGTCTTTCTGATGACAGTCTGAGGGTTTCTCGGGGTGATTTTTGGGGGTTTTTTGCTGACGTTTTTCTGGATAGATGTTTTATTGCGCTAGTTGTTTCTTGGTCGCGGGAGGGTCCTGAGGGTTTGGATTGCTGTGTACGATTTCGTAAGGCTTGTTGTTTTTGTTGCTGGAAGAGTTGCGCGTAGACGAGCACACATTCCCGGACATTGTATTCTTCTTCTTCTCTTGTGTATACCTACCTACTTGTAATATACGGCAAGCGTCTTGCGATTACACAGTTCCGGAGACTTGTATATAAGTCAGACTGCTCGTTCGTATCATGTTCTCCTCACCAGATTGCAAAGACGCACTTGATTTTGCGCTCGATGGACTTCAAAGACGGGGTACATCCTTGAGGAGTTTGACAATTGTTCCCGTTCTTCGTGGGAAGATGGCCATCGAAGACCGGGAAATATCTCGCAACGACTCTTTGCTTCGAGTAGTGTCCCCGTCCTTCATCGGCTGCGTATTGTATCATCGATACGCCACCGACGCCATTCAAAGGAACCGTGATTGGGAGGAAGCCGGATAACCCCCTTGCAGAAATCATGACGTTCTCCAAACTGCGACTTACAACATGCCGTTTCCCCATCACCACGTAAATGGCAACGTCTACTTCGATCTGATTCAAAGGGCCAGACTTGTGAGGAATCAGCAAAAAGCTTTGGAATCGGGTCCTTAATTTATAGTGTTCTGAGCGTGCTGGTATTGCCATTTATTCAGCAACTCATATGGACCAAGTGTCAAGAAGCCGGCTTGGGATGTGTTGAAGACCAATGGTTGCCCACGGAAATATTCTATCCCTATAAAAGGCCTAGCCCGAGCTCATTTCCAGCACTATACCAGAGCAAACCATTGTTGTTCTAGCTTCTGCTGTGCGGCTTCGTGCACTAGGTTTACTGTAAAGTCCTAGGCTAGTAGTGCGTAGTGACATTGATGACCATCGGCATTTGAAGATGAGCAGAAAAGCATTCGCTCGTCCGTAGACACCGTCCGCTCTGGTCATCGCGATCTTATTCCGCTGTAATATACGAACGATTCAGGGACCGAGGTGTGTGTTTTATTCTGAGCTTCGTGGAAACCTCGTCTTTGGGATCGCATGTAGACGTCCGTAACAGGTGCACCCGCCCATCAATGCTGCACACAGAGTGCGAGAAAGCATTCCTGTGCCTGGACATCACTCTCACACTCCGAGAAAGATACTTCTATATAGTCTCAGAAGGCTGGGAAGAAAAGCCATCGACTCCGTTGGTCAACAATACAACACCATGATGTCTGCAACCGCGACATCCAGTCCGAGAGACGAGGTAACCAAAAACCCCTTCCCACCTCCCGAGTCCAGCTCAAGCTCTCGTCTGCCTCAAATCAACGCAATACCAACCAACACAACAGCCACATTCACCCCAACCCTCGACCCCAGACTAAGCTTGATGGTAGACGAGTTCCCCGCCCCGCCATTACTCCCGATCCCGCCCCCGGCGCCCCCGGCGCCCCCGCCCCCGCCAGCGGCCCCGTTACTCGCCGCCGCATCCGTCTCCGCAGCCGCCACCACGTCGCCCGTCGAGCTCGGCTTCTTCTCGACATACGGTTTACACGAGAAATCAAAATTCAGGGACTTGCCGTCCGCGCACATGTTCTTGGCCGACGGGGAGATGCTGGCCTGCTCCGAGGCCGGGCAGGAGGCCATGCAGCACTCGAAGTCGTTGACGAGGCGGGTGCCGGCGCAGGTGCAGGTCGTGCCGCAGGTGTTGGTCATGTTGCCCAGGAAGGTCGAGAAGCAGTCCACCTGTACGCCAGGGTCGTTAGCTCTCTCTCTCTTTCAAAGTTTCCGCTTTTGACAGGGCCGCAACGTACGTAACACGCGGCCTGATATGGCGCCGGAGAAGGGGAGGCATCTTGCGATGCGCCGAGGCCCACGAGGGCCGAGAGCAGAGCGACGATGATGAGCCACATCTTGAGCAGAGACGATGGAAGCAAAGACAGCGGCTTGCCCGGAAGAGGGGAGTAGAGCAGACGACGACCTTTAATGGTCCTCCGTGATACAGACCCCGCGGCAACTCCCGTCTCTGAAAGAAGATCAGCAATGACAAGCTTCGAGATTTTTTACGATTCGGCTGAAAAGTCCGGCCCGACGCCACACATCCGGGTGAGACAAAGCCATGGCCGCTTCTAGCTTCGTTACACGTCTTCCTGTTCTCTATTTGTCTATAACCTACACCGGCTGTGCGGTTTCCCGCTCTCCGCTCTGCGAGTTCTTTTTTTGTTCTTCTGGCATTTTATAATACAAAACCCCTGAAACTCGGGGCGGTGGCTATGCTCTAAGCGTGATCGTCTTTGATGCCCCAGCTGCCGACGAGCGCCATTGCCTTGTCGTCGCCCCGGGCCAGACGATCGTCCTCCAGGGTGTCCGCCAGACACTGCCACGGGTCGCGGCTGCCTCCCCACTTCAACAGCCGCTCCTTGAGCCGTTCGCCGTTGGCCCGGTCCAGCGCCTTGTCGTCCGCACCGGCGGAGAAGACGACGCGCCAGACGCGCTCCGCCAGGACACGGTCGAAGACGTAGCTGTAGTAGGTGCTGCCGTACCCGTGGAGGTGGCCGAAGAAGCCCTGCCAGCAGGTGCCCGCGGGGTCGGGCCCGCCCTGCGCGTACTGCCGCTGCAGGTTGTGGTAGACCTCGGTCGAGTTGAACGAGCTGTCCGCGACCTCGGGGGCGTGGTAGGCCTGGTCGAGCAGGGACAGGAGGATCTGGTTCTCTGTCTCGATGCCCTCGAAGCGCTTCGCCAGGCGGATCCTCTCGGCGACCATCTGGTACGGCAGGGGCTCGTCCGTCTTCCAGTGCCGGGCGAACAGGCCGAGGACGGACGGGTCGGCGGCGAAGTGCTCCATCAGAGTCGAAGGGAGCTCTGCAAAGTCCGTCGCGCATCTGGTGCCGGCGACGTTCTGGAGCTTGGTGCGGGCCAGGATGGAGTGGATCGCATGGCCCATCTCGTGGAAGAGCGTCTCGACCTGGTAGAACGACAAGAGCGCCGGCGCCGAGCTCGATGCGTCGTGCTTGGGGAAGTCGCACACCAGCGCAATGGTGGGCAGCTGCATGAGCACTCCGTTCTCCTGCAGGCTCTCCATGCCGTCGTTGGCCGCCTCCTCTGCCCGCTCGAACTTGGGCATGCCGGACGTGGTGTTGTGCAGATCCTCTGCTGCCTCCTGGATTTCGTAGGGGGCGATTGCCCGAGAGCATCGCACCGTAAAGTGAGCGGGGTTGGGCGACTTGTCCTGTCTGAAGAACAGATCGCAGTACAATACAGCAATCAAGTCGCCGGTGTCGGTGACTACATCCAACCGGCGGACGTCCTCGTGCCACGTCTCGCCCGGCTGGGACTCCCTAGGCTTGAACGAGATACCGTAGAGACGGGTGAACAACCGCGACATGCCCTGCATGACGGTTCCGATGGAAAAGAAGGAGGGGAGATGATCCGGGTGGCGGACGGGAAGCCTCATCGCGGACCGCACGCCATTCATCAGGAAGTCCTTGTCCCAGGGGTGAACCTGCGTGGCAGTCTGGTCGATATCAGTCTGCTTCAACTTCAGCAGGTCCGCCATCTCCTGCTGAACGAAAGGCGTGTTGTACTTTTGCAGCGCGTGAAGAAACTGCAACACTGCGCTCGGCGATTTCGCCATCATCCTGTCCTTGAGGGAAAGGTGAGCATAGCTGGAGAAGCCGGCGAGGTTCGCCAACTCGGCTCGGAGCTTGAGCATCGTCTCCAACATGTTCACGGTCTGCGACGACGCGGTTCGCATCGCGGCGAAAACCTCCTTGCGCGTCGCCTCGTCCTTCACGCTTCCGAGCGCCGCTTGAGCTTCAGATCCGGTGGTGGGAAGGCGCAACTTGCCCCTCTTAGTGAGTGCCCGAGCGATTCCAGGGTACAGCCCGTAGAAGCTTGACGACGGTAGCACGACCTCCCGCTTGGCGGGGGCCATGTTGGACACGAACATCGAACCGACTTCACTAATTTGCTGAGAAATGTCAACAAATCGGTCTCGTTGCTGCTGGGGCAGGTCGACGGCCGACTTGGTAAAGTCCAACTTCAGGATCTCGGCAACGGTCCTCTCCTCCTCCGACCAGGCCGCAACAACGTCGGGGTTCTCCATGGCCTTCACGAGCTGGTCGCTCAGCCCGGTCATCGTGTTGAGCTGGTTCATATACTGGTACACCAGAGACCAGGCCTCCGTCGCCGCCTGCTGGAACTTGTAATCCGGGTGCGTCATTCTGACAAAGTCGGAGAGATCAAGGACTCTGCAAAGCAGGTCACTCAAGCGATCCAGATCCTTGACGACCGCCTGGTACTCGGAAACGCTCGACGCATTGAGGACTCGGTAGACAATCTTCTGCGCCTTGTCCAGGCTGCGGCGGGCGAAGACGAGGAAGCCATTCGGGCTGGTGAGGTATCGGTTCTTGAACAGGCCGACGCTGGGCCCGGCGGCCTTGAATGCCTTCGCGACGCGGGAAGGAGAGTCGAAGAGCTCGCGCAAAATGGCGTCGTCGGTGTTTCTACCCGGAGGTGCGTGGTCGGCGGGGATGCTGGAGGGGGCGGCGCCGGACACGGCGCTCATCCACCGGCGCTGTTGGCCGCGGGAAGCTTGTCGAATGCATTGCGTGCAGACCCAGAGGCCGCGGCTCGGGGGTTTAAACATTTATAAAAAGACGATCGTCTCTGCGACCATTACTGCAAGCCGGTACGAGGACCAGCACCAAAAAGTAAAGGCAAAGGGTGATGTTGTGAAGAAATAGCCAAAAGTTGGCACGGATATGGGGAATTGTCTGGATAAGGGAGAAATGTCGGCAACGCGATTAGCTGGGTAGCTGCGTGGCTACCTAGTAATACCCGTAGGTCCTTTCGGGAACATGAACCGGACCTTTTTTTTTTTTTTTTTTCCTCGCTCGCTCGCTCGCTTTTGTGCAAGGGTGTTGCCCACTGTGCAGCTGTGCATAATCGAATTCCCGAGCTCCGGAAATAGCCGCAGCGTGGGCCTGGCCTGGAGCCTTTGCCTGCTTGTGCAGCATCATTCATGACATCTAAATAATTCTCGCGAGACCCCCAAGACCCAATTCCCTCAATCGACCAATTGAGTGGACCATGGCTGCTAGAGTGTTGCTACAACGGGTAAGAAGCTCTCCTTCTTTGCCTCTCGTATGATGTGATCGCTGACATGGAAGAAACAGCGCGCCGCGCCGTTGGCAGCGAGTGTCGTCCTGGGAGCATTCGCCCTGGCTCCCCGAACCGTCTACGCTGAAGCTCCCGAGGGCAGCTTGGTACGTCCGGACCCGACTCAGATCGTCCGGTGACATGCGATGCTCACATTTACCCGCAGTCCAAAAAGCCCATCTACGACGACCCGGAGCCCCTGCCGACCAGCAGCACCCTTCCTCCCCCGATCCCCCGGACCGAGCAGCCCCCTCCGGCCGAGCAGCCCTCCAAGCCCCGGAGCCCGACGCCCACGGAGCGCCTGGCCGTCGAGATCGGCAAGGCGCGCCTCGGCCTCTACCAGTACGCCGTCGGCGCCGAGGACGCCGTCAACCGCGCCATGGACCGCGCCTTCAACCTCGAGCAGTCCTTCACCAGCACCGTCGCCTCCCTCGCCCCTCCCCGCGAGAGCGGCGAGAAGCTGATGCCCGGCGCCATCTACGTCCTCGTCGCCGCCATGGCCGGCAGCATCGTCACCCGCAACCGCAGCGTCCTGTTGCGCGCCACGGCGCCCCTGGCCCTCGGCATCACCGCCGGCTGGACCGTCCTGCCCATCACCATGACCAACGTCTCCAACCTCGCCTGGAAGTACGAGCAGCGCTTCCCCGTCGTCGCCCAGGGGCACCTCAAGCTCCGCGAGAGCATCGAGAGCAGCTGGCGCGCGGCGTGGGTCCACAGCAAGATCGGTGTACAATATGTCGACGAGAAGGTCACGGACGCCCGTGAGACCGTCGAGGACTGGGTCAAGAAGGGAAAATAAGGGACGCGGGGAACGGGCACTGTATCATAGAGAGCAGAAGCGAAATAGAGTCGCAGCTGACGGTTCCTTTGTAATTCACACATCATCTTAACATCTGCAAAATCCGACCAACTCTTCGAGCCAAGCTGCTCTCAGCTGGTATGATGTTATTTCAGATTTATATATCTATGTGCAAAAAGTCTGGTTTCTCACATCCCAGTAAGTTTTTTGGCCTGCCTGCCGAAGGGGATATCGTTTCGCTATGCTGGGTTCCAACCACACCAAACGCCAATGATGCAAAATAAGATTGTATGACACCCCGCCTCACGTCTGCAGAGGGATAGCCGCCGGTGTCTCCGCCGCGGGGACTGGGGTATCCGCCTTCTGCGTCTCTGAGGAGGCCTGGACGCCTCGTTCAGACTTCTTGCGAGGAGCCTCCTTAGCCCGGCTACCGGCCATGTTGCCCCCAGCCGCCATGGCACTGGCGTTGGCCTTCTTGGGCCCCTTTCCCGCCTTGGGCGCTTGTCCCGGCTTGCCCGCGTACTCGGGGTCGAGGCCCTTCTTCTCGTCCAGCCGTCCTGCAAGCTCCATCAGGTCCTCGAGGCCGAATGCCCGGCAGATCTGGGTGTAGCTCTTGCACTTGTTCAACTTTTGGTACATTTCGCTCCTGCCGGGCACGATCTGGCACAGGAGGTACTTGGTGTTGCCGTACTTGTTGTCGACCTCAAGGGCGTACTTGATGTACGTCGCAGCCACCTCTTCCCAGTTCGCCAGGCCACCGTCCGCCGCTGCTCTGAAACAGCTCGAGTTCGCCTCTGCGGCCGTGGCAATCATGGCTCCGTCGACGCCGTACTCCTTGATGAGGTCCACTGCGTGGTCCCGGCCCTCGACGTCACCGTTCATGATGCAAGCGACGCCTGCCTCGTGGCACACCTCGGCCACCATGCGGAGCTGCTCGCGGATAGCGCGTTCTCTGGGGCGCATGGGCGTCGTGCGGCAGTGGATGGTGAGGCCGGTGATGCCAGTTGCGCAAAGCTTGCGCACCAGCGCTTCGGTCTGCTCAGGCGTCTCGAGGAGGCGGATCTTGACGCTGATGCCAATCTCGAATTCGGGCATGATGTTCGCCACCAGAGCCTCGAGAATTGCGCACAGCTTTTCGGGGGTCTTGAGCAGCGCCGCACCCATTCCACCGCTAATACTGAAGGGCTTTGGGCAGCCGGCGTTGACGTCGATACCGGACACATCCGCCGCGACGAGTCTGGCGGCCTGCACGGCCAGGTCCGGGTCGGCCGTGCCGATCTGGAAGATGAGCTTGCCCGCCTCTTTCTCCGGGTGCGTGCTGAAGACCACGGCCTCGGGGTTTGTCTTCGGGGGGTTCTTCTGGCCGAAGGAGGGGATCTTGGTCCAGTCGATCGTGTTGGTGGCGGGGTTCACGCGGCGCGTAGTGCCGATCATGGCCTTGTCGACGGTCTCGGGGCCTGGGAGTCTGTCAGTTGAGAATTACATCGGCTGGGGTTTTGCGACTCACCCCAGACCAAGTCGGCGCCGTAGTGCAGCGCCAGGAGGCGAGACGGGAGCTCGCCAGAGCGGACCATGGGCGCAAGCACGATCTTGCCCCTGTAGTCGACCCCCCGGCGGGGGATAGGAACTCTCTTGATTTCGGAACCCATTATGGATTTGGCAATTGTACGAAGCATGGCAAAAGACAAGAGAAGATTTCACTACATAGCTTGCGACGAAGAAATGAGTCTTTGGCGCGAATCTTCAAAGCGGCGATTACCTTGATGGGTTAGGGAGAGAAACTCGGCATCTTATCGATAGGCTTGTATCGGGGTGCGTATCTCCGCTTATCATCGTTGTATCTAGGCTTGCTGCCGAGCGCATGGTTCTTCATCCCACGGCCTGGAGCTTATTTCAGACAGTAAGATTGGACAGTGATGTTGCTTCGATGCAGACTTTACGTCAGATATTAGTTCACTCGATGGCTTGATGATTTCCTATAGTCTACAGCATGGCTTCTTACCCATGGCTACTCACATTGAAGCTGTTGGGATGTTTAATCCCTGAATTTCAGGCGCAACTGTGTTCGAGTCTTCAAGGTTCGCCGATACCGGCTTCTAAGATAGAGTTACAAGTTGATAATTTGACAGCTCCCATAGAGTAATTGGCTGGCTTCGATGAACCAGAGAAGAGCCAAGAGTCTCACGGGATTGAATCGTCAGAAGCAATGGCTCTGGTAGTCTCGCTCAACTGGCCGGTATATCTTTTTTGGTGTATCTTTTATAGAAGACTCACTACTCGAGCCTTTTGTGACAAAGTTACGGTCTGCCAACCCATCCCAGGCAATACCCAACACAGACACTCGCCAAGATGTTCTTCAACCGGTCAACACCTGAATGAGTTGACATTTATTACGGTGTGTATAACCTCTTGGTACCACCCAGGCCTGGTCATAACCCACCGACTTGCTGCACATGGAGGGGTAGGAGGGGCAGAGTGCAGGGGTCGACAACTCGGACCAGTTCTAGCCACTAAGGCTACGAAGAATTTTTCAGGTGGCAGGCCCAAGGTTGCTGTCGCGACGACCCAGACTGTCGACTGAAAGGTTCTCCCGGTTTCTCCCATGCGCCGCCGTGCCGTATCCATAAGGTGTCAACACCAGCTTTCTGCAGCCCCAGCGCCGATTGCCGCAGCAGCAGGTCGGGTACTTTCCAGGTGAGAGCTCCAGTTCCAGTGCCCACCGTCCAGGCCTGAGGCGCCTCGCGACAGCTGAAGGCCGGCTTCGCTTTTAGCGGCTTGCGCGCAACTTCTCCCGCCCTGAACCTCGGATGAAAGACTGACTTGCTCGGCCTTAGTGACGCTCTTTCTAAAGACTCTTCTGTAACAAGCTTAAACAACAACCCCCTAACCCCCTAAACTTCTAAATCCGGCCTACTTCCTCCTTTTCTCTCCCCTTCAGAACCCCCACGGTCGCTATATACATGCCGCTCCCACGAGGAATTAAGCTGCAGCCGGTCACCTTCAGGACAGTCAGCAGCAGCAGACTCAGCAGCTTCCGCGTGCCTTCCGCCCGACCCAGCCCCGTTTCCACCCTCTCTCGTCTGTCCCCGATTCAGGCCCCGTCCCGGGCCAATCATTCCGCAAACCTGGCGGCACACACCAAGCTAACAGCCGGGTCTGCTACCCCTCCCCCTCCATCCCTCCTTGCATCATCCGCCAACCGCACCCCTCCTGCTGTCCCATCACAATCTGCTGCGGCCGGTATTAAATCCAAAATCCCCGCCAGGCGCACCGCACAGATTGCCCGCCACTTCTCTACCATCTCCAAAGACTCTGACCCAAGTCTGCATCACGGTCAAGACACAATGGCTTCCCAGTACTCCGTCCGCAAGGTCGGTGCTCCCAACACCCTCGAGCACCGTGTCTACATCGAGAAGGATGGCCAGCCCGTCTCCCCCTTCCACGACATCCCTCTGTACGCCAACGCCGAGCAGACCATCCTGAACATGGTCGTCGAGATTCCCCGTTGGACCAACGCCAAGCTTGAGGTACGAATATAGATCCCCCCTTCCCGTCTTTCGTCTGATGTGATGTGCGAACGGGTGTGCTCGTCCAAACGGCCCACGGCGTCGATACACACACGTTGCAATCCGAACAGGTGGCGCTGACCGACTCTTTCATCGCAGATCTCCAAGGAGGAGCTCCTCAACCCCATCAAGCAGGACATCAAGAAGGGCAAGCTCCGCTACGTCCGCAACTGCTTCCCCCACAAGGGCTACCTCTGGAACTACGGTGCCTTCCCCCAGGTACGATGACACTTCCCAGTCTGCTTTGCAGCAATGCACTGCCCGACCGCTGAGCCCAGCACTAACTCGCCGCCAGACCTGGGAGGACCCCAACGCCATCCACCCCGAGACCAAGGCCAAGGGTGACAACGACCCGCTCGATGTCTGCGAGATCGGTGAGCTCGTCGGCTACACCGGCCAGGTCAAGCAGGTCAAGGTCCTCGGTGTCATGGCCCTTCTCGACGAGGAGGAGACCGACTGGAAGGTCATCGTTATCGACGTGAACGACCCCCTGGCTCCCAAGCTCAACGACGTTGAGGACGTCGAGCGCCACCTGCCCGGCCTTCTCCGCGCCACCAACGAGTGGTTCCGCATCTACAAGATCCCTGACGGAAAGCCCGAGAACCAGTTCGCCTTCACCGGCGAGTGCAAGAACAAGAGGTCAGTCCCCCAGTGGTTTCGTGACTTGCTCTCCAGCAGAAGCTAACAAGTGCCGCAGCTACGCCATGGACGTCGTCCGCGAGTGCGCCGAGGCTTGGGAGAGACTCATCACCGGCAAGACCCAGGCCGGCAGCGTCTCCACGTAAGTTACCATCACGCCATAGCTTGGCAAGCCACTTGGGGCATTTTCAGATAGCTAACCGTCTCTCGCAGCGCCAACGCCACCGTCAGCCAGTCCCCCGCCCGCATCAGCGCTGACCAGCTCCCCCCTCTGCCCGCCCACCAGGACCTCCCCGCCGAGAAGATTGATGCTTCCATCGACAAGTGGTTCTTCATCAGCGGTGCCTCCGCATAAGCGTGCTCTACCTTGCCGTGACTTGGCAGGGGCGGGTGCTCGCGTCGCGGGTTTCTCAGATATCATGTCACTTTGTTAGTAGATTTTGTTGAAACCGAAGCCGAAGCTCGAAGCTCGAGATGCCTCGCCGCTAGAATACCAAAAAGTAAAAATGACCATCATCTCGCACTGCTTCGTGAAACGGGTTGAGCTGGGCTCGTTGCTGCTACGTGAGCAAGTGCTTCTCTGATTTGCGTATGGTGCGCCAATGGCTATATACACCAGCCAATTCCCCATCATCATCAACGTTGGCTCTCTGGCAATTGCTTCTCCAGCCTCGTACATGCTCCCACACACACATCTCTTTATGAGCCGCGCCAAATATACATCAATCGAGATTCTTGAGGATATCGTTCGTGACCCCGTGTCCCGTAAGAAAACGCCATACCGGTACATGCAATGCTGTAATAATACAAAAAGGGGCGACTTTGTCCCCTCTTTCTCTTTTTTTTTCTTTTTTCTCTTCTTCTTCGTCTCTTCCATCCTTTTGTCTTCATCACCCCGCTTATTCGCTCAAGTCGGCCTTCTTCTGCAGACCGCGGGAGTGTCTGTCGACCTCCTCGATGATGGACTTGATGCCCATGCGCTCGACGTCGAGGGTCATCTCCTTGCCGTCCTCTGTGGAAGAGCTATTAGTACATCATTCGTCTTTACTTCCGCCGGAGGCGAAGGGAGGGGGCAGCAGTGGTGGAAAAGGCTGTGGGGGGGAACGAGCCCGAGGGGAAGATGACGTACTGAACTTGACGCTCAGGGACGGGGACTCCTTGGACGTCCGCGGCAGCAGGACCGTCTTGATCGCCATGCCCGAGGCGCGCGCGTTGGGCGGGATGAAGGAGAGGAAGAGCCGCGCGGAGCGGGCCGTGGGCGAGAAGGGGTTGAACTTGGTCGTGATCTCGGTCATGAACTTGGTGATCATCTTGGGCGATTTGTGCGTTTTCGCTCTCGCAGGGTTTGAAATTATTCCGTATTTTTGAGCGTTGCGTCGTCAATTGACTCGGTCTCTCGCGGTATTGGGTCCGGCGTGGGTAAATACGTTCAGTGGTCTGGTTTCGCAAACGTACGTGAAGCTGTCGCCAAAAATTTGGCGCTCGCGCGGCTTCGGGCCTGGGAGGCCGGGGCAGGGGGATGGAGCTTGGACGCGGCTGCGAGTTGTGGCTTGATTATTACCCTACGGATATCTACATATCGCTCTAACGGGGGGTTAAAGGGGGAAGCTGCACCGAATCCCACCCGACACATTTCGTCACCGGGTTAAGGCCAGCTTTACTACCTGCACGAAGATATACATACGCAACACGTCGACGCCACCAAACGTTTGCGCCAACGCGACTTACGCATTTTCGCGTCTTTTTATTACTGTACTTTCAAAGCCGGCGTGTGCGACCAGAAACTCCCGACTCCACAAAGAAAGAAAAGATGTCGTTCGAGGGCCTGCAGGAGCGCCTTACGGCCCTGCAAGAGACCACGACCCAGCTGAAGGAGCTCATCGACCGGCTCCAGAACCTGAAATTCCAACCCGGGTCGGTGCCGCTGGGCGCGGACGACGACAGCACCGTCAGCGCGGAGCTGGGCTCCGAGATCGGCCAGATCCTGCGCGAGGAGGAGGAGGAGCTGGAGCTGCTTGAGGAAGAGGTCGAGGACCTCAGGACGGGCCGGCCGGGGAGCGAAGCGGAGCACACCCGGACTCGGCTCAAGGACGGGTTGGGAAGGTTGAGGCAGGAACTCAAGAGGCGAGGACTCATGATCCTTCTCTCGCTATGGTAGACAGTCACTAACATGGCACGCACAGTTCCCGGGTCTCATTCCGCAAGGCGCAGCTCACGGCGAAGCACAACCTCTCCCAGGCCCAGCGCCTCGAACGCGAGCTCCTCCTGCAGTCCTACTCGCAGCCCGTCTCCGAAGCGTCGTCCCCGTCCCTCGGCGCGCAGCACAAGGCGCCGCTGCCCGACGTCGTCCGCCACCGCCAGGTCCAGCAGGCCCGCGACGCGAGCAAGCACGACACGAGCTCCCTGACGGAGGACGACAAGCAGACGGTCGGCGCGAGCGGCAACGTGACGAGCGCGCTGCGGCGGACGCACGACCTGATCGCGGCAGAGCTCGCGCGCAGCGAGTTTGCGCACCAGACGCTGACCGAGTCGTCGGCGGCGCTGGCGCAGCTCAACGAGTCGTACGGGTCTCTGGATACGATGCTCGCGAGCTCCAAGGCCCTGCTGGGCACGCTGCTGCACTCGCAGAAGAGCGATACGTGGTACCTCCAGACGGCGCTCTACATGCTCATGGCCACGGGCGCGTGGCTGCTGTTCCGGAGGCTGCTGTACGGGCCCCTGTGGTGGCTGCTCTGGCTGCCGCTGCGGCTGATGTTCAACGTCACCATCGGAGCCGGGGGCACGGTGGTCAAATATGCCGGATCCGGGGGCCAGCCGTCAGAGTCGGCGATCGTCGCCGGAGAGGGGAGGATCGATGTCGAGGGTTTGCCAGACGAGTCGCTGCCCACCGTGGACATTGCGCCAGAGCCGCAGCGATCGGCGGCGGCTGGTGGAGACCCCGAGTCGCTGATCGAGAAGGTGGGTCAGATTGTGGAGGATCTGCCGGCTGAGGTTGGGGAAGAGACAGACGACGGCGACGTCGTTGGCGAGGCATTTGAAGCTGTGGTTGACCAGGCACCCGCGGAAGAGCTGAAGCAAGGGGCGCAGGAGGAAATCAGGCATCGAGACGAGCTGTGAAGTTGGGCGATGGAGCTAGCATAGTATCATAGGGCAAAACGCCCGTCTGGTCTCAGCAAAAGAAGAAACTCATCACATGGACAACTGATCTTCCCATGGTGTTTCCAAGTGCTCCAGATGGAACGACAAAGGCGCGGCACCATGCCTCCCTCTCATGCGTCGCAGAGCTTGGCGCAGATGGGCGCCATTCCTTTGTCTTCCGATTTCGCCGGGCTTGGCCGTTGAGAAAAGTGCGCGACGGACGATGTCCACTATGAGACTTACCTTTTAACGTTCGTCCCATGTGATGCTCTGCTGAGCTTATTCCAACAACTCGTGAGCATCCTCGGAGCAGCCTAAGACGACGACAGCCTAGCCAGCGAGGCCTGTGGAGTCAACGCAGGGGTCGTCGCAATGGGAAGCGCTGCTCGCACTGAAGCCCAGCTAGCGACAGGGAGAAAAGGAGGGCTTAGCGCTGCGGCGGATGAAGGACGGCATGACGTGGTGAAATTTCCGGTTCATGGACAGGGAGCCAGTGGCCAATGCCGCCGATCCCATTTCGTTTACTCCGTTGGGTATGAAATATTACCACATGTATTTGCAGAGCCGGTGGTAGCACCAAGACAAACGAATTGCCCTCAAAACGACACGGAACGGATTGCTTTTTAGGTTCCATGTGCTCTGCCACCGAGAAGAAGTCGGGAGTCGGGGCGGTGCATCGCCACGGACGGAGGCCTGGCCGCACTTATTTCTGGGCGGGTCGTGGCTCGTACGGCCTACCGGCACGGTATTGGTGTCTTGGAAATGGCACTATATCCGTAGGATGTAGATCGCAGATCGAAGCGCGAGTGGTGTGGTGATGGGAATCTCGTATTCATGCACTTAGTACGAAATCCTATGTGTGGGAGGCGAAATGTGTTGGATTCGCACGATTGGGCACTTCCCTTCGCCGCAGGTGACGACAGCTCCGGAGCGTCGGTGGCATGTATGTATCACACCCAACCACCAGCCTGCTGGTCTCGTGTAAGCATCGTCACCTCGGCGTCAGGCCTGCTGTCCTGACGACCGACGGTGAACGGCAGACGGCATACATCGATGATCGGTCGGGAGTAGAGTAGGCAAATAAGACCGGGCGACATTAGTTCGTTTGGACGGGCTTCGATGGCGTCCTGTCCCTCTGCGAGAAGCCGTCGCTAATTACTCTTCGAAACGAATCTAGGTTGCAAGGGGCGCGAGGGAGTATTCCCGGTGGACTGATGGAAGGGAACAGCAAGAAAGGCTGCCCAAGCATGGTAGTGGTCGTCGTGGGCTCGACGTGGAAGCTGGGAGAAACCGTCTGCAGCAGTTGTGATGCGCCAACGTCTCTTGGCTTCTAGTAGTTCTCGTCTAGCTGTCGAGAGGGGCCACGAACGGCGCGTCAGCTGCCACAGGTGCATTGCCTTCCCTCTCCAGGATCCCCACGAGAGGTTCCAGGCCGCCTCGTCTTGCACTTAGAGTAGTGTGGGCACCGCGGGAAGTCGGCGGAAGTCGGTGCCATCACCACCTGGAAGAAAAAAGGCTTCGCCAGGCACCAAGCTATTGGCAGCAGCACGGTGTGGCGTGGCGCATCGGAGTCGAGCGCTTTGTCCCGTCAACAGCAGGTCGACAGCGCAGTCGGTCGAGGCCCTGAAACAAGGGCAGGATGGCCACGGACCAATGATACGGTGGCATTTCTCATGAACCCTGCCTGCATCTTCGACGCGCCTCTCTCGTGCGTTTTTCATCATAGGTTGTTGCTACTGCTGCTGGCTGTCACCCGAATTTTTCGTCCGATTTCTCTGCACAGCACGTACCAAGAGACGTCGGGTTGAGGTCGATTGGCCGCGGCACTAGCCGCTGTCGAGGTAGGACAAGCGGCGGTGGGAAGTGGGAAGTGAAGAAGAGTGAAGAAGCACGCAAACAAACAAAAACAACCTAGCCGGTGACGATATGGGGCCCGTGGCAAGGTGCTGTTGTCCTTCGACAGCGAACGAGCAGGCCATCCTTGCGAGAATACGAACAGGCCACCAGACCAACGGCCCTCCACTCTGATGTAATGATGGGGACCCGGCAAGTCCTTGCAATGGAGACGGTTGCAGGGGACGGGACGAATGACAGTCGCAAGGCGAGGACGCATCACGGTCGCCAAAGCAGAGGTAAAGCGCAATTTCGTTTTCACATTAAACCAGTTGCGCCCCGGTCCACATTGGCAGGCGACCTCTCACAAAGTCACGAGTCACAGGGGAACTCCGAACCGGGCATCAACAGCAGAGGGAAGGTGCTGAACTGCGCTTTGCTGCTGCTTTCCTTCCCCCCTCCCATCCCTCCAGGCTCCGGCTGGGCAGAGAGCTGGAAGTAGGTACCTAGGTACAATAGGTATAAAGTGTACGTACCACGAAGAACGCGAGCCAGGGGACCTCGATGGCGTCTCAATGGCGGGTACCTTAACACGCTTAGAGTGACGGGCCGGGAGGTATCTCCCTGCTGGGTTTTGGCTGCTCAGATACCTCACCCAGGTCTCGGGAAAAGTCCACATCCAGGGGCAAGGTCCCAATCTTTCCCCAGACGCGGCGCGATCCAATTCGATCGTCGCGGCATTGGCTCTGTGTGGCTCCCCTTTTTTATTTTTTTTCTGTTCGCTTCCAACCGGCAACCTCTGCCCACAACAAGAACGGGACGGGGCAACCGGGCTAGAAGCTGCTCGAGTCACAAGCGAAGCACAATGTCGCTGTTCCCGAGTCTTCTTGGCTTGTGAGAGAGAGGAGCAACAGCGGAAAAGGCTTTCCCCCTTGGCCCCTTCAGGCTTGGCTGGGTAAGTAATACGTAGGTAAGGTTAACTTGGATAGAGCACATGTTGGCGCTGGCGCCTCTCGAAGAATCCACGGCTTCCAGCTCAACAGCCCCTCTAGCCCACTTGCGTACAGACACCCACGGACACGAGCAGGAATCACCAATAGAACGCTTTTCGCAGATGAAGCCTGAAGGACTGGGTGTGAAAAAGTGTAGCGTAGAGAGGGAGAGGAGGGAAGGGGCCGGCACCTCCATTCTGCTCCAGTCCAAGGCTAATCATAGCATGGCACCTGGGGGGGGGGCGGACCTTGGCTTCCCAGGTTGTCATCCCCTCCCAGTCGTCCCCCGACTCCCCCCAAGCAGGAAAAGCTCCCCTCCTGGGTCGACTTTCCCGTCCAGAGAGATCCATTGCGTTTTGGGTTTTGCACCAAGGCTGCAGGGCCCTCGCTATTATAAACCCACCTCGAGTCCATCCACCCTTCGCCTTGCCTCCCTTTCCCTCCTCCCCTCTCCTCCCTCTTCAGCCTCTGCTCTACACTCGTTGCTTCAAACCACTCTCGTTGTGTGTTCGACTTAATTTTTGACTTACGCCACTTATTAATACCCAACCCGTGTAATACCCAACAACAACTCAGCCAAGATGCGTTTCACCTCCATCATCGTCGCCGGCGTCCTCGCCGTTGCTGCCAGCGCCCAGTCTTCCGCTACCCCCACCGTCTCCATCGACACCGCTCAGTCCTCTGCCGCCGCCGCCATCACCAAGTGCTTGGAGGCCTGCCCTGCCTCGGACGTCACCTGCCAGTCCAAGTGCATTTCTGTATGAGAGACCTTCCATGCGGCGCAAGGCTCTGCCGCGCCCCGCGTAAAGAAAGACGGAGACAGCTAACAAGTGCTTCCCTCGTAGGTTCCCGCCCCCAGCGAGGACCAGGTCAACAAGACCACCAAGTGCGTCGCCGACTGCGACCAGGGCGACGGCTCCGCCGAGGCCACCCAGAAGTTCGCCACCTGCCGCGACAACTGCATCGCCCAGTACTACTGGTCCAGCGGCAGCCCCGCCGCCGCCACCGGCGGCTCCAACTCCGGCTCCGGCTCCGGCAGCTCTGGCTCCAACTCCGCCTCTGCCACCGGCTCCGCTACCGGCGCTGCCGCCTCTGGCTCCGCCGGCGAGTCTGGCTCTCCCACTGCTACTGGCTCCGGCGCTGCCGCCAGCGGAAGCGACGCCCCCAGCAACGCTGCCCCCGCCTTTGTCGGCTCTGCCTCTCTCGGTCTCGTCGGCCTTGTCGGCGCTCTTCTTCTGTAAATCAATTTCGACTTTGGGCATATTTGAGGTTGGAAAAAGGAATCTGATATGGGCGATGATGTGAGAAAGAGGAGGAGGAAATACCACGGTGGGGAGACGTTTGCTGTACATGCGATCTATAATGAGTGGGCAGACTGTACGGGATATGCGTAATGTTACTATCAACGAACGGGACTACCTGTTCGCTGCCAACAATATATCGAGTACCTAAACCTTGCAGGCAACTGTTGATCGATATCTATATTTGACATGTTGGACGTGAAAGTTGTCTTTGGTTCTTTGGGCATGGCCCACAACGGTGACAAGACACGTGGTGAGTCTAAGATCAGGTTAGTCTTGCCCCAAATCTTCGCAGATTGAATCAGTCCGTGTCTGGTAACAAAGGAAGCTCATTAGACTCGATCGATTGGTATATCACGCTAGGTCTATCGAGCTTCTAGCTTCTGGTGGGCTTGGTGACTGGAATGTCGCTGAGCCACGGGATGCCCAACTGTTTCATCTCAACGGCCAACTGGAATAGGTAATCCAAGCTATACAGAAAACAGGTCAGCGCATTTCCCAAAGTAAAACGGGATCATGAGGATTCAACGGCGGCTTTGGTACGCCAGCGACGTCAAGATCGAGAGCCGACTCACCTCTCGCACTGGGTCTTTGCCTTGTGGACGTTGTCACCCCAGACGTAGACGCCGTGCCGGCGGACGAGGACGGCGTAGGTGTCGGGGTACTTGTCCATGGCCTCCTCGAGGAACTCGGTGAGGTCCTCCTCGTGGGCCGTGTTCTCGATGACGGGGATGCGGAGGGTGTCGTGGTAGCCCAGGTTGCCCTGCTTCTGGAACCCCTTGCCGAAGCCCTTGATCTGCTCGATGTTGTTGATCTCGAACAGCTTATCGTGGCCGGGCCCCTTGCCCTCGAGGATGAGGGTGACGAGGACGGCCCAGTGGGAGTGCGTGTGGATGCAGCAGCCGGCGTTGCGGCGGGTGAAGGCGGCAAGGAAGAGCGGCGTGCACTGGGAGGGCTTGTAGGAGGGCGGCGAGCGCAGGTAGACGCGGTTCTTGAGGGAGGCTTCCTGCGCGGCGAGGGAGAGGACGTAGATGTCCTGGGCCTTCATGAGCTCCTTCTGGACGCCCGAAGGGGCGATGTAGACGAGGTCGCTGTGCGCGTGTAAGTGTGAGGCATTGTGAGTGCGGGTGTGACGGTGATGTTGATTGGTGGGGTGTTTGGGCGTGTTTGTCTCCGTTTTGGGTAATTTGGACAATAGAAAAGAAAATGAAGCTGTCTTAACAAAGAACAAAGAAAGCATGGGACGTTCTTGCTTGAGCACACCGTTGCTGATGAAGGAGAGATATCGCATATGACCTTGGAATTTACGTACCCATCACGAATAGAAGCGCCGCCGCCGGTGCCCGTTACCCAGCCGAGGGTCCAAAACTTTGCGCAGAGCGAGGGAATCAGGTTCGCCGGGTGCTCTGGGTTGTCAGACGTAACGAGCTGGTCGGGGTTCTCGATGTCGTTGGCCGCCATAGTGGGCTATCTCTACTATGAGATGAGAGTCCCGGGGTGGAGGGGTTCGCGGGGTAGGCCGGCGATCAGGGGTGGATGAGCGTACACTATATGTGTGGCTTTCAAGAACTTGACGGCAAGGAGGTGCTTTGTGTCACGATTGAATGGGTTAAGTAAACGGATTGTGAGACTGTCTCTTGTTGGACCGGGCTGAAAAAAGAGGTTGTTTTCTCAATTGTTTTCTCAGTCGTCAAAATCAGGTATTCCGCACTGCCCTATCTGTCGCTGCGGAAATTTTCAAGCCAATTGCATGTGAGGCTGAATTTGGCCAGTGGCACCTCGTGGCTTCCCCACATGGCAAGCACGCAACGGTCCTTTCCAATGTCGCCGCATCTCATGCGAGAGCGAGTCTAGTTGCTCGGTGAGAGCAAACAAGAAGCAAAGTATCTATCTGGTCCCAGAAACTGTCTTATGGCGCGCGCTTATTGGCATTCGTTGATCTGCCAGGCCGCTGTGTTACGGCGAAAGTAAGGAGCTCCGATGTGCTTTGACGTCGGTATGCGCCATGTCGATGGCGGGTATGCGGCTTGAACTGCGACAACCCCAAAAAAGGCCAAAGTAACGGTCCGGCGAAGAATCAGCGGCTAGTGTAGTGTAGGCCGGTGAGACGAGACGACACTGTCATTTGGCGCAGGGCAGTCAATCGTGCAAGAAATGACACAGCTGGCCACTTCCAACGACCAGCAGAATGCGCCATGTTCCTGTTTTATCCCGTCGGGCTTGCTCGCCTCAATCTCATCCAGGTGGAGCCTTGGCTTCTCGGAAGGTAGGAGCGACCGCCTTGCTTACGATTTCTGTGGTGAGGTAAGATTGATGAAGGTAATAAAATATGATCACCGACAAATGACTCTGGTAGATATTAATCGTCTTTGTCCACCTACTTACCCAAAACGGCAAATCGCCCAGGCCGCCCGTTGAGACGCTGAAACTTTTCCGAAATCGCAAGGCGGGCTGGAGACGGGGCACGCGTGGGCCGAGGCATATTAAAGCATCTTTTATCACACTCAATGCCGTCCGCAGAGCAGAGTCGATGGCTCACCTTAACTGAAGCAACTTTGTGACTGAGCCTTTGGCCACGCACTCAATGCTTTGCTTTTTGCCGCATTCCATTGGTAATGCTTCGGGACCAGCCGTCGCTTCTACTGATGCTGCTGCTGCTTGCCATTGCCATTGCCACTTCCGTGAGCCTATCAGCCCGGGCTGAAGCACACCGAGCAGATGCAGAGTGTGGTGACTATTTTCCTAGATGGGAGTCATGTCCCATGTCCCATGTTCCATGGTCCGTCCAGCCACACACGTGTAAAAATTACCTACGGATATCCGTACCAAAGGCGAGCAAAGCCAAAGCTCCGTTTCCTCCAGGCCGGGATGAGCAGGCGAGGTTTAGAAGCTCATCGAATCACCGTGAACCTCCCCCTCCTTCCTCTCCAGTGTCACTGCTAGCACCTGTGGATCCCCAGTGGCCCAGGGCCCCATTTCACCAGGCACGCTGCTGGGCCGCACCCCCGCACTTTGTCAGCCAGTCAGCCACAGGCTTCATCGCTGTGGGAAGCCCACTGCAAAAGGTACCAGAACTGCGCTGGCGAGACTGCTGCAGGTGCTAAGTGCGGTGAGGCAGCTCCCCGTCCCGGCGAGGGAGCTAGGCGTACGACCCCTGAAATTGCGAGCCAAAGGCGCTGCTTGGGCTGCGGCAACCGATGGTCCCCTAGTCTTTCGGGCAGGTACTTTGGTACCTTTAGATAGATTTTCCCCAATTTTTTTCAGTTCGATACCTTACCCCGAGAGGTGATAGCTCCCTTACCTGGCCTTTTCTGGCGGCAGCTCTGCCGGGACCTTAGACAAAAAAAGGACACGTTGAGCACAACCAGCACCTGCACCTGGCTCCGGCTCCTGCCTCACTGACTGATAAATCCGTCTCCTTCCTCGCCCCATTCCTTCTTCCGAAACTCTTTTCCCTCTCCTTGGGAAATTCCTCACAAGATCAATCCTCCTCCTCCATCTCTCAGCCTCGGGAGCAATCCACTTCTTGTCATTCAATTGGCAATTCTTCTCACCGCACCTGCCTAAGCTCTCCAAGCTCTAGGCGGCCCTCTTCCATCTTTCCCACTACACACTACTTCTCTGGTTCATTGCGAAAGCTCGACAATTAGCCCATCATGAAGTTCAACGCTGTCGCGTTGTCTGCGGCTTTGCTCGCTGGCAGCGCCTACGCCGACGACGCCCAGAAGGTCCTGAGCGACGAGAAGTCCTCCACTGCCGCTGAGTCTTCCACCTCTTCGGTCGCCGCCCAGATTCCCACCTTCACTGTAAGCTCCCTTCTCCCCCAGCATCTTTCTTTGTCGCAGTGAGCGGCCTCCCTCGCGCTGGCAATCAGCAAGGCACGCATGAACAGCACAAGCACAAGCTCTGTGCACGCAACAGTCCACAGTCGCAGGCAGTGCGCCTGGGGAAGCTTCTCCACACCTTCCCTTTCACCCAGATCTTGCAGGCAGCTGACAGTATTTTTTCCACAGCCCACCACCCTCAAGGCTCCCTTCCTTGAGCAGTTCACTGATGACTGGGAGTCCCGCTGGAGCCCTTCCCACGCCAAGAAGGACAGCAAGGACGAGGAGGAATGGGCCTACGTTGGCGAGTGGGCTGTTGAGGAGCCTACTGTCTACAAGGGCATGGAGGGCGACAAGGGTCTTGTTGTCAAGAACCCTGCCGCTCACCACGCCATCTCGGCCAAGTTCCCCAAGAAGATTGACAACAAGGGCAAGACTCTTGTTGTCCAGTACGAGGTCAAGCTCCAGAGTAAGTTTCATCAGAAGCCAAAGAAAGTGAGAGATCACAATGCTGACAGCTTACTCTTCCAGATGGCCTCGAGTGCGGTGGTGCTTACATGAAGCTCCTCCGCGACAACAAGGCTCTCCACCAGGAGGAGTTCTCGAACACCACCCCCTACGTGATCATGTTCGGTCCCGACAAGTGCGGCCACACCAACAAGGTCCACTTCATCTTCAACCACAAGAACCCCAAGACCGGCGAGTACGAGGAGAAGCACCTTACTTCCCCTCCCACCGCTCGCATTGTCAAGACCACCGAGCTCTACACTCTGATTGTCCACCCCAACAACACTTTCATCATCCAGCAGAACGGCGAGCAGGTCAAGACCGGCTCCCTTCTCGAGGACTTCTCCCCCGCCGTCAACCCTCCCAAGGAAATTGATGACGCCAAGGACACCAAGCCCGAGGACTGGGTCGACGAGGCCCGCATTCCCGACCCTGAGGCCAAGAAGCCCGAGGACTGGGATGAGGACGCTCCCTTCGAGATTGTCGACGAGGAGGCCACCAAGCCCGAGGACTGGCTCGAGGAGGAGCCCCTCACCATCGCTGACCCCGAGGCCCAGAAGCCCGAGGACTGGGATGACGAGGAGGATGGCGACTTTGTTGCCCCTACCGTCCCCAACCCCAAGTGCTCCGAGGTTTCTGGCTGTGGCCCCTGGACTAAGCCGATGAAGAAGAACCCCGACTACAAGGGCAAGTGGACCGCGCCCTACATCGACAACCCTGTCTACAAGGGCGTCTGGGCTCCCCGTAAGATCAAGAACCCCGACTACTACGAGGACAAGACCCCTGCCAACTTCGAGCCCATGGGAGCTGTAAGTTTCTACCCTGACAAGACACTGAGTTTGTCGCACTTGCTAACGTGTCTTCTTCGCAGATTGGCTTCGAGATCTGGACCATGCAGAACGACATCCTCTTCGACAACATCTACATTGGCCACTCAGTTGAGGACGCCGCCAAGCTTGCCCAGGAGTCCTTCAAGGAGAAGCACCCCCACGAGCAGCTCGCTGAGCTTGCCGACAAGCCCAAGGAGGCCGAGAAGCCCAAGTCTCCCAACGACCTGAAGTTCCTCGACGACCCCGTCACCTTCATCAAGGAGAAGCTTGACCTCTTCATCACCATCGCCCAGAAGGACCCCATCCAGGCCATCAAGTTCGTTCCCGAGATTGCTGGCGGTATTGGCGCTCTCCTCGTCACTCTCCTCGCCATCATCGTCGGTCTTGCCAGCTCTGGCGGCGCTCCCCCCGCCGCCAAGAAGGCTGCCGCTGACGCCAAGGACAAGGCGAAGGACGTCAAGGACAAGGCTACTAAGGCTGTCGCGTCCGGCGCTGACGCCGCCAAGGAGGCCACCAAGCGCAACACCAGAAGCTCGTCTTAGACGACTGCTGAAGTTTGCGATGTGAATTAGCTCTTTCTCTTTGATAGTCGGCAGGGAAAACGACCCATGGGTCGGCATCTGGTGCAGACCACCAGACCTTCATTAGGAACGAAGAGGGACATGGATGCTGCTTTTTTCGGTTTAACCCTCCCTCACTATATGTCTGTTTTGGTCATCGAGGGACTGGCAGAGAAGCATGGCGTAGGTGTATACTAGGCAGCAACCCACGGAAAAAAAGGATTGATCAAGATTCGGCCGGTGTCGGTGCATTTAAACGAGTGACATGTCGAAGCGGCGTGATTCGGCGTAGATCAAGACGATGTGTAATCTATTCCGCGGGGAAGCCATGGCACCTGTGATGCAGCGTCGAGTCGAATCGGCGACAGTCATTGGTATCAGAGGGGAGTCTCCAGACTCCGCTTAATGACGGCCCGTGGTGATGCGCCTCTTGCAGTGTAGAACAGCGTAAACAGCGTCTCCTAGGGTACGGGCTACCTTACGCCGTTCACGCCCGCCTATCACAACGCTGAGTTCCAGGCACGGACGCCCCGGTTCCAGGCGGCATTGGGTCCGGCTTCGGTATCTTGGGGAACTCGGCAGGGATCACAGTGCACCACTGTGGTCGTTATCTTACCCCACCCCAACCTTCCCCACACTCTTGGAGCTCGCCGGCTTCCCTGGGACCTTATAAGGGACTACGATGTCGCTCGACTCCGGCTTCCGTTCATGTGGCTGGTAATTGGTTTCAAGGGACGAACGAACAGACCAAACGTGTAGCACTACCTGTTTCTAGTCTGTTCAATTGCCTCGTAGGCTGCCCCTTAACTTGAATCTCCCTCTGCCCTTTCTTCCTCGTTCCCCCTCCTCTTCCTTTCACAATGCGTCGAGCCATCTCTCGGAGCATCATTGCCGGTGCTGGCCGCACATCTGGAGCATCTCTCGCCCGCAGCTCTCTCCTGTCTTCGACGACCATGTCTTCGTCTTCCATCTCTCCCGTCGCCGCGAGGAGGATACACGCCACCGCGATGCACCTCAACGCTGCCCTGGCCTCGACGGCCGAGTCCTACCCCAACACCCACGAGAAGATTGCGAAGCCTGAAGATACCCCTTATTTCCTGGACAACAAGTTCCTCACCTCGAGCGCCACGGACTTCATCGACCTGCATGACCCCGCGACCAACAACCTGGTCACTCGCGTGCCGCAGATGACGACCGAGGAACTCCAGGCCGCCGTGGCGTCTGCCGAGAAGGCCTTCCCCAAGTGGCGTGCCATGAGCGTCCTCGCCCGCCAGCAGATCATGTTCAAGTTCGTCGCCCTCATCCGCGAGAACTGGGACCGTCTGGCGGCGAGCATCACCCTCGAGCAGGGCAAGACCTTTGCCGACGCCAAGGGTGACGTCCTCCGCGGCCTTCAGGTTGCCGAGGCCGCCTGCGGTGCGCCGGAACTGCTCAAGGGCGAGGTGTTGGAGGTCGCCAAGGACATGGAGACGAGAAGCTACCGCGAGCCTTTGGGTGTCGTTGCTGCCATCTGCCCCTTTAGTAAGTGTAACTCATGACTCCGTCATCAACGGGGAGGTACTAACAGCGCCAGACTTCCCCGCCATGATTCCCCTGTGGTGCATCCCCATCGCCACCGTCACCGGTAACACCCTCGTCCTGAAGCCCTCCGAGCGCGACCCCGGCGCGGCCATGATTCTGGCCGAGCTGGCCCAGAAGGCCGGGTTCCCCGAGGGCGTGATCAACGTCGTCCACGGCGCCCACAAGACGGTCGACTTCATCCTGGAGCACCCCACCATCAAGGCCGTGAGCTTCGTCGGCGGCAACAAGGCCGGCGAGTACATCTTCAACAAGGGCTCCGCCCACGGCAAGCGCGTGCAGGCCAACCTGGGCGCCAAGAACCATGCTGCCGTCCTCCCCGACTGCAACAAGAACCACTTCCTCAACAGCGTCGTCGGCGCCGCCTTCGGAGCCGCCGGCCAGCGCTGCATGGCCCTCAGCACGTGTGTCATGGTCGGCGAGACCAAGGAGTGGCTCCCCGAGCTGGCCGAGCTGGCCAAGAAGCTCAACACAAACGGCGGCTTCGAGGAGGGCGCCGACCTCGGCCCCGTCATCTCCCCCCAGAGCAAGCAGCGCATCGAGAGCCTGATCCAGAGCGCCGAGGAGGAGGGCGCCACCATCCTGCTCGACGGCCGCGGCTACAAGCCGGCCAAGTACCCCAACGGCAACTGGGTCGCCCCCACCATCATCACCAACGTCACCCCGGACATGAAGTGCTACCGCGAGGAGATCTTCGGACCGGTGCTCGTCTGCCTGAACGTCGACACCCTCGACGAGGCCATCGAGCTGATCAACAAGAACGAGTACGGCAACGGCACGGCCATCTTCACGCGCTCCGGCGCCACGGCCGAGGCCTTCCGCCGCAACATCGAGGCCGGCCAGATCGGTATCAACGTGCCCATCCCCGTGCCCCTGCCCATGTTCTCCTTCACCGGAAACAAGAAGAGCATCGCCGGCGGCGGCGCCAACACCTTCTACGGCAGGCCCGGCATCAACTTCTACACCCAGCAGAAGACCGTCACCGCCCTGTGGCAGAGCGCCGACGCGGTGTCGCAGAAGGCCGACGTCTCCATGCCAACGCAGTCGTAAGTGTGGTGTTGAGGGTGTCGGTACCCGGTCCGGTCACCGGGTAGTCTACCGGTCTAGGCGGGGCCGGGTCCACATGGCGATAAGCATGCCCGGGTACCGTTCCGTAATGGCGATGTGGTGTTCTTGATATGATTTTTTGAGTAAATGCGCGTTCATGAAATGTTGTCTGGGATTTAAAAAGCGAGGACGGTCTGGTCACAAAAGGTCAAAATGCATGTAAAGCCGGACAAGCGCGCATGATGTACACGAGCAGACTCGACAGAAATAGCCGAATGAAGCAAAGCATCCTTTTTCAAGAAGAACAAAGTGATCAACGTGCGTTTTGAATTCATGTGACACGAACGGATAGCGAGCTCGATGCGGCGGGAGACTCGAGGCTTTTCTCTGTGTTGATGCGATCTGCATGAGAAGGTCGCAGCGTTCTTAGTAAGAGGGTCCCCGTCGCCTATCGCAAGTGTGCGTCTGCCGTCTCAGCGTTTCCCCGTCGCCTCGCACCGTTCGACAATCATCACGGATCAGCAATTCAACATAGTATTGATTCTCTTCTTCATCATTGATTCCAATATTCTGTAGTATGAAATACGTGCACTTCTCTCGAGTATGACATGCAAGCCGAGAGATCAAACTCACCAACCGGCATCACGCCATCATCGCTCGTGATACTACGTCGTCACGCACATTGAACAACGAACATCCCCAGACTCAGCCAAGCGCAATGTTCCAACTAACAGACCTCCCGGATACGCTCTACCTAGAAATCCTAACCCGCCTGACCCCGCGCGAAATCGTCCTCCACCGCCTCGTCTCCCGCGCCTCCCACGCCGCGCTCACGCGGGACGACCTCTCGCAAGCCCTGCTCCACGTCTTCTTCCCCCGGTCACTGGAGTGCCGGATCCTGAGATCACATACATCCTCCGGAAATGCATCCACAACACCGGACAGCGAGCCGCCGGACTGGCCTGCCATCTTCGCCTCCGTCTCGCGGCGGTATCACAACCTCTCCTCCGGAACCTTGCACTCCATCACCACGATTCCCGTCTTGAAAGATAGGAAACTGCTCCGTCCCTTTGCGCCGTGGAACAGGTTGCTTCGGAGAGATGGCATGTCCGCGCCGCTGCAGCAGCACGACGCCAACTGGACCTACGACGACGGCGTGCTGGTCTACCCCTCCCCGGGAACTGCTCCCGTCCTGAAAGCGCTGGACCTGTGTTCCGGCAGCGAGGCCTCTATCCCGTTTGATTTGTCCGCAAAGATCATCCGCCGGCTGCGCCTATCGAGCGGCGTGCTGGTGGTAGAATGGGCCGAGGACGGAGCTTTCCACCCTCTCAACGAGCGTGACGTCGCGCACCGGCACTTCGCAACAGCCTTCAACGTACACGCCACATCCTCCCCCCTCCTTCCCAACACCGGCCCCGCCCCCGAAGTGAGCTTCCGCGCAGAGTGGAAGATACACTACCTAGGCCTCCCCCTCTCCTCGCACGACAGGCTGCTTTCAGCTCACAGCGCAATGCACTACGCAGCCTACGCGCACCAACCGACCCGCTCCCCCTGGGGCGAGGACCTGCCCCTGGAAAGGCTGGTCGTATGGGCCCTCGGCGCGCCGTCAAACTTCCAACCCAGTCTCGATCCCACCTCCTCGCGCCCCGTCGACGACCCGGGGCCCGAAGTGATTCTCCGCCTGGCGAACTCCGACCTAGACCACTGGGCCATCCGCCAGCACGACACCCCGCGGATAATGAAGCTCGCCCTGGACGAGGGGCACGTCTTCCTGCAAGAAGAAGACCACTTGTGGTCGTCCGGGCCGCAGTCCTCTTCCGTGCCGCCGGAGCGGCACGTCGTCCGGAGCACGGGTGTCCCGATATCCGGGACGGGGCCCAGGTGGGTCGACGAGTGCGGCGCCGAGGGGGACGCGGAGCGCTCCTTCTGTCCTGCGACCTTTCACGACAGGGACGGCGACAGAAACACAAAATCCTGGCCGGGCAGGGCGCCCTGCTGGCGGCACGAGGAGTTCCCCTACCTCACCGTGGCCGAGGTCGTCGACCCCGCGGCGGGGACGCGCGTCTGCGGACGGCGGTGCTTCGCGATGGAGACCGTCAGCGCGAGCACATCTCTAAACGTCCCCGACGCGCCGGACCGAGCTGCGGTCTCGGACGACGACGAGGATGCAAACGCAGACGCGTGGGCGGGGCGGGGCGAGGTGCAGTTCGGCAACGACGTGTGGAGGACCGTCATGTCCGGGGCGGCGCTGGCGGGCGACGAGCGGTGGGTTGTTGGAGAGGACGCTGCGGGGGACGTGAGCGTGGTTCGGTTCTGATAGGGCTGGCGTGGTGAGGTCGTCCGATGGGAACGGGCTTTCGAAGCTGATGGGCGATTTCGGGCTAGCCGTATGTACGGGGGAGGGCATGTTCAATACTCTGCCACGCACATGCAGCCCTGGCACACCCGCGCGGCACGCCGGCTCCTTCGGGGGGAGGGACAGGAAGGATGAGGACCCCGTTCGAGGCTGTCGGGGCGGGTCGTATGGGGAGCACGGGAGATGACAGCTCACTTAGCATTCAAGCCATGGTGCCATCCATGTCCTCACGATGATGGCCCCAGGCGCGCGTGTGGCTTGCGGAGCTGGCGGGAAGTGATCTGCACTGAAGATACCATCTATTGACATGTGCCAACTTGCTACGGCAATCCTCCCAAGGCTCCGCTGTGATGTCTTGCGTGGCCCAAAATGAAGCAAAAAGAAAAACAAAAAAGGTAGAGAAACCAAGCCTGCTTTGCAGCAGAGACTAATCCATCTCCCCTTAGCTCCTGAAAATGCCGAGAAAACAACCGCACCGCCGCCGCACTCCCCAACACCTGGACAAGTTGGAAGAGAGAGAGAAAGTGATGATTTCATGTCTGCGTTGCTTTTCTTGAATGTGAGATGCCTTTTTCCAAGCATCTAGATTATGTGTGAGTCGTGTGATGTGAGGGGCGTATGATAGATACAGAGACGCTCGTGTGTTCAGCCGCTCCTGGGAACAGATATTATGAGATTCGACAGGTTTAAACTGTCATCGGGGTCGGTGTCGGGGTGGGAGACGAGCCGTTGGGCAACTGGAGGAAGCCGTCGTAGTACCCGTCCAGCCAGCGTGCGGCCTCCTCGCCGGCGTCGTCCATGCTCGAGTCCCACCTGCCGACGGAGCCAACGTAGCCGTCGGGTCGTACGTTGACGATGGCGACCTCGCCGGGGCCGAGGCTTCCGAGCCACTTGTTGGTGCAGAGCTGGCCGCGGGTGTCCTGCTCAGGAATGTCGTCTAGGTAGAACGTCCAGCGGCTGTCCTGCAGGAGAGCCGGCAGGTCTGAGATCTCCACGTCGTCCTTGGGCATGGTGGCTGGAACCCTGTCAGTGCATGCTTAATCGAGATCCTTGTTCCCAACTTACTAATCAATGCAAACGTGAAAAGATGGCTGACGGCCGTGTATCTCTCCGGTCTGTAGTAGATATCCTCAGAGGACGGCAGCCTGGGCTGCGCGGCGTACGAGGAACTGGCACTGGCAGACAGCTTGCTAATGAAGGACTGGGCCGAGGCAATAGATTGACAGAAGGTCTCCAGGAAGGGGCTCGAGGCCTGGATGTCCCACATCAGAAGGTAAATACGGAACTGGCCGAGCATCGGAATGTCAAGCTGCACATCGACGGGGTTGGAGTCGATGTAGCGGGTGACCTTGGCCGGAGGCAACAAGCAGCCCGGCCTGGCCTCTCCCATGATGAGACCCTGGGGGTCGGGCCTGTTGAGCACGCTCTCGGCGTACTCGGCACCGATACCAGAAATGAAGCGCACGTTCGTCTTGAAGTTGTCTGCCAAGGCGACAGCGTCACCGCCGGCAATCTGGTTGGCGTGCTCGTAGTCAAAGTTCACCAAGTCAACAGCGATCTTGCGTCGCTCCTCCTCGTAACTCTCAAGGAGTGCGGTCTTGCCCAGCCCACGAAGAGTGAGGTTGAGCTTCCACGCCAAGTTCCAAGAGTCGTGCATAGAGGTGTTCATGCCCTGTGCGGACTTGGGAGAGTGCGTGTGACTGGCGTCGCCGGCAAGGAATGCTCTCAGGTGGGAGTCGCAGAACCGGCTGGCCACTCTCTGGCCAATCTGGTAGCGACCAAACCACTCAATGTACTTCCAGTCGACCTCGAACGGCGCCATGATCTTCTTGGCGCGGGCCATGACGAACTCCTGGCCGAGCTCTCGCTTGTCTGCCTTGGGACCGGCCTTCAGCTCGATGTAGAAACGGGTCATGTTTCGCTCTCTGGGAATGATGAGGATCGAGCCGTACTCCTGGGAGTAGACCAGCGTCTTGGACCAGATATCCGGGAAGTCGGTAATCAGCTCGCCGTCAAGAACACCCCAGATGGCGGGCTGGGAAAGACCAATGGCCCGCGCGTCCGGGATGCTCTTGCGGACCTTCGAGTGGGCACCGTCGCCTGTATGTCATCAATTGGCTGCGTACGGAAAACAATTCGTTTCTGGGCGACTCACATCCAATCAGATACTGCGTCAAGATCGTCCGCCGGTCTTGGGTCACGTTCGTACGGCAGTTCACCTGAAGGGGCCCGGCCTTGTTCTCCGGCACGCTGTAGGACTCGAAGGCCGTGTTTCTCCGGACCTCAACTCCGCGCTTCTTGAGGTCATCGATGAAGAGACCCTCAACCATGCCCTGGTGCACCAAAAGAATGTAGGGGTCCAGAACGTCGATGATGGGAGGGTAGTGGACCTCGCGGCCTAGCCTGTGGAGGGGCTCGTCGGCAGTGCTTCGCCAGAAGGAGATGTCGTAGACGCGGACGCCTCGTTGCAGCAAAGGGTCGGCCAGGCGCATTTGGCGGAAGGTCTCGATGGTCTTGGGCTGCAAACCGTCTGCTCTATAAGTGGCATTATTAGCTGGCTGGCAATGCGCCAAGAGAAGCGATGGGCAAGCCAGCGTACCTTCCAACAGGCGTCTGGTCGGCCCTGTCATCGATAATCTCAACCTTGATACCGAAGCGGCCAAGGTTGGCGGCCAGCATGAGACCAGCAGGGCCAGCACCAACGACGCACACCTGCGACTCTATGGGAGGCTCGGGCAAGCTTCTCAGAAGAGTGAGGGTGTCTACCGTGGCGTCCATGGCGTTCAGACGCCCAGCGGCGTTGCCGGCTTGGTCGTCCATCATGGATCCGTCCGAGTTGAGTACACCGGGTGCCATAATCGAGCTCGTACAGCAGTGATATCACAGTCTCTCGAGATGGCGGGGTCGGCCTCTCGTGGGGAACGATTGCGGTCGGGAGGGTCCGTGTTGTAGGGAAAAGCTAACTATGCAAGACGACCCAGAGTAGAGGGTATTCTGGTGCCGGCCGGTGTCTCTGAATCAGGCGCGGTGTCGCACGGCAGAGGACGAAGGCTTTTGGACGACGTGGGGTTCGGGTGTATGTGGTGTGTGTGGTGGGCGGACGAGGTACGGTACGGTACGGTACACCACCACTCAAGCGCACACAAAGACCCAAGGCGTGCGTGGAGCTGGAGCTGGAGCTGGAGCTCGAGACGAGGGGCTGTAACGAAAAGCAACGGCTCCAGCCGTGGAGCGGTATAGCGCGGAGTTGTCGTCCGAGGATTTGTGTGCGACAGGAAAAATGTTGGGTCCGGAGGTGGTATTCAAGATATAATAATAATAGTATGGAATCGGTAGGGTCGTGGAATATGCAGCCTGAGCCAGGGCGGATCAAGACCAAGACAGGGACCAGACGTGTGGGTGCAGCAGAAACGCAGCAGCAAACCAGATGGCAGAAGGGCCGGACCAGGGCTCTTGCAGACGAGACACAACAGAACTTGCTTCGGACTGGACTGACGGTGAAGGAGAGAAGAGGACAAGACGCAAAAAACAAAAAAACAAAATAAAAATAAAAACAGGGCCAAAATATGGTACTCCAGAAAAAAAGAGGGGGGAACTAGGAACCGACAAGCTTGCGACTGCAGAGAGATAGCTGGATGGTTCGACAGAATTGGAGATTGCCTCGCGGATGCTTCAAACGATTTTGGAAAATGGCATGACATGCGCTCTGGAGGGCGGCGGATCGAGTGAGAATGGGCTGATTTTGCGGATTATTTACCCATGCCTGCCACACTTTGATCGGCCTCCCATTGGTCCAGAGCTTCCGAGGGGTCCCAAGGGTCCCGCCGATTGGACGCTAAGCCTGTTTGGGAGTGCTCCAGAACGTGGCAGGTGCGTTCGACGGCGATGCTGCGATGTTGCGGGCACACCAGGGTGGAGAGCACGACCGTTGATGAGGCCACTTTTAGCCTTGACTTCACACATTAACATAGTACACACTTTCTCAAGTAGGTACGTAGATACATGCTACTATGTAAATATGCAGCCTCGATTTCGACAACTACACTCGTCCCGGTGAACTTTGCAACCTCCATCCTTCCTCACATCGACACTTCCAACTAAGGTAAGATGCCGTCGACACCGCTGCGCCTTTCCTTGCCTACGCTGCTTCTTCGTCATCCCTCCCCCTCCCCCTCTCCGCCTTGGTCCGTCTCGGTACACTATGGCATCCTTCTTGGCCTGTTTGGACGCCTGCAGAGGCATGTACCCAAGTGGGTTCTCTGCGATCAAGTTCACATCCTTCACGATTTATCACCGAGGTGTTGAGACGGAGGGGGACCGGGAGGGGGACCGGGAGGGGGAGGGGTCAACTCAGCATCAGGGTCGGGGTCTGAAATGGATGGATCCTCGGCCGCCCGCCCGTCCACGTCTCCAGTCCAGCCCGCCTAGCGTAGTCCCGACTCCCCCGGTTCCCAGTCTCCAGTCTCCAGCCTCCGGCAAACGAACGGCTTGAGTATTGGTCGTGAACTGGACACACAACATGCCATGCGACGTTGATGCATCACGTTGCTGGATGGCGGCATCTGTCAGTCTCCCAACCTGCCGCCCTACATGGCCACGCGCATCTCCCCTCCTTGTTCCCTGCCAGGCCCCGTCATGTTTCCATAACCCCCTTGGCCATTCCACCGTCCTTAACCTTCCTCGGGGTTAGGTCCGGCGGAGACGGAGGTTGAAGGCGTGGAACCTCCAGTGTCCCGATGCCGGGCATCGCACTGGCAATAGGTGAATGACAAGGTCGTTTCCCCGTGGCCCATATTAACATTTCTGCATGCTGCTTCCGCTGTTGATGCTGCTGCTAGTGCCGCTCCTTCCAGCCCAACGTCGCAACACATCATCTGACATGTCACTGCCAGTGTCACTGTGTCAGTGTGAAATTGTAGCTCCCTGGCAGGTGGTCCTGCCGTGGGGATTTCGTTTCTTTTTTGAACTCCTGACACCGGCTTTCCACAACTTCCAAAGACCCCTCCCTCCCCCCTTCCCTCCCTCCTTCCTTCCTTCCTTCGGTTATTAGTTCCTGCCTCACAACTTTCACCCTACTGGGCACCTTCCAACTGTTGCATACGATATGTACCTAGGTATGTACCCACAAGACCCTTGGCTTCCTTCACTTTCCCCCTCTTTACCTCCCACACCGCTGCTGCATATGTGCATGGACGCGTAGGGCCGCCGGATTCTCACCAGACCAACCAACAACCGTCACATATCGTCGTTGCCCTATCACTGCGAACTTCTGCGAGTCTGTGGCCCAAGATGCCCTTCCTTTCGCGTGAGATGAGCGGCACAGCAGGGACATGATACGGCAAATGGCACGAGATGGCGTGCCCCTGGACCTATGAGATGCACCTCTTTGGTCTATCGCAACATGTGCCTCATCCTGACGGATTTACCCTCGCGGCATCGCCCTACAGACCCTACCGACCCCTCCTCCTCCATCAGCATGCATTTCTTGGCCTGGCCGTCTCATGCACCGCGTGTGGGAAACGCAACACCAAAAGTCCATGCTCTCCAGATTTCCGATCTGACCCCACCTCAACGCCACGAACAGCAGATACCCCGAGCATAAGCATACCGCCAACCTGGTCATCCCCGCGCTTCTTTCTGGAAGTTGTTAGTCACCGACTCACTGGTTGCTTCTTTCGTCTACTCCGTACCTGCCGATTGCTTTATCCCTCGAAGCCAAGACATCGTGCCGGCCTGAGTGTCCTGTCCCTCTCGTCTAGATTGGCTGCTTATCCGGCCCATGTTCCTTTTCTCGATCGACGTGGGCCCCCGCGGCAGATTCCTGCCTGTAAACCGGAGCCGACCGTCGATTGCTTCGTTTCCGGTTACAGATTGACGCTGTCCTGGTTGCAAGGCATTAGCCTCAAACAAAAAACGCTCGCCTATCGATGCAGCTATCCCAATGCCGTGGCTCGCTTGATAACGCGGCCTGATCGTTTGGTATTCCCCGACAGTGGCCGACCGGATTTTGTCTATGGGGAACGGCAACTTTTGCCGTCTACTTACTTAATCGACCTCTCAGGGGTAGCCGAGACATCAATACGCAGTAGCGGCCCAAGAAAGCACCAACGTGGTCGTTGTTGCACATGTGCGTGTTCCACTTGAAGGCGGCTGTTGTTTGTTGACGCATTTACCCAGAGGCGTCGACTGTCACTGAGTCAAACGAAACCATTCCGGTTACAATATTGGTCCGCAGAAACGATCTTCGCGGAGGAGAGACCACCTGAATTATCAAAACGCCTCATATTCCACGTATCCAGAGAACTTCATGATCGTTAATTGCTACACAAACAAGCACTGCTCTCCACTAACAATCAGATGTCAGACAGTGGTTGCCAATGGCGCCTCGTCATGTACGAGGACAAACCTGCGTCTTTAGGAACTCAACCTTGACCTGCTCATTACCGCCCAAAACGAGGTCGAAGCTCGTGCTCCATCCATTCGAAGCCAGCTGCATCTGGCCGGCGAATATCGCGTACTCGCCTCTTTCCTCTCCTGTGGCCGTCAGCTCGACGGTCTCAACCTCGAGCTTACTCACGATGATTCCCCGCCTCCGCACGAGCCGGACGAGGTCCATCGTTACAGGGTCCGACGCGCGCTCCTTGCGCACCGCCGCAGTCACAGCGAACGAACGCTGGTTGTTCACGCTCGTTCGGCTGACGCAAGATTCGGACGACAGGTACAGCAGCGCATCGCTGACGAGATACCCGCTGCCGGCGTTTCTGTAGACGCTCGTAGCGTTGGTTGATGGCGTCGTCAGGTGAATGAGGAACTTGCTGATGCCGCTCGCGGCGTCGATGGCCGTCTCGAACTGATACCAGACAAAAGTCTCACCGTGCAGGCCCGTCGTCACGCCACCATCGTCGAGCGTAGCGGAGACGACCTTGTCGCCCTCGCCGCTGCGGTCGGCGTACGTCAGGTGAACGGCCATGTTGGTCGTGTTGCGTCCAGTGCCCTCAGTCGTTCTCACGCGAACCCATCCGCTGAGGACAACGCTCCCGCCGTCGTTCAGCGTCAGCGAGACGTAGGGCTTAATATCGACGGCCTCTATGGGGTCAGAAAGCGTCACCGTCGAGGGAACCGTGTCGATCATTCGGGTGAAGATGTCCGCGCACGACGTCTTGAAGCCGTTGCCCGTGCACCCGAGCTCCGTGATGGTCTTATTTCCGTCCGACGCGAAGATGCGCTTGTCCGAGTTAAGCGTCTCGTTCGCGTTCGCCACGAGCGGGTTTGTAGTCGTGCCCTTGATGTACTCAGTCGCGATCTTATTATCAAAGTTGTCGAAGGTGCCGTCAAAGTGCGTCACCACGTCAGGGTCCGCCGCGTTCGCCCCGACGATCTGCGGGTTGTTCCTGCTGTGCACGCCGCCGAGGGTGTGCCCGCATGCAACAAGAGAAATCATCTCGCTCTGGCTGAAGCCGGCCTTGGCGAACGTGCTCATCGTGGTGTTGAGTGGTGTGAATGGCTCCGGCACACCGGCGGGCCCGGCCTCTGCGGCATCAATGCGGCCGGCGCGGAACGGCATCCTGGAGCCGCCGCAGCCGGCATTAGCGACCACCACGCTCATGGCCAGCAGGTCAGCGGCGGATGCCCTGGCGGAGTAGAGGTTCGCGAAGAAGCTAAATGTGTTGTTGAAGGCGGCGCCGCCGTTCTCGGCGCGGTCGAGCTCGAACCAGATGGAGCCGTCGAGCCCGCCGGCGCCCGGAGACGGGTCGTTGTGGTTGATGACGTCGTGGAAAGCCGTCCGGATCCATTCCGCGGCGAACTGACGCCCGTTGATGTTGCCGCCGAAGGAGCAGGGGGTGACGCCTGTGAGAGGTCAGGGTCTGTTCAGCCGGGGGAGATTTCGAAGGTCTGGCTTACCATCGACAAAGCCTCGGCCCTTGTAGCCCGTCTGCAGAGATAGGATGTCCTCGATCTCGTCGTACTGCGATGGCCATACGTACGCGGCCTCGGCGATGCGCACCATGGTGGCCGTGCCGGTGATGAGGGCGCGAAGTCTCATGGCGTATAGACTAGCAGAGTCTCAATTCCCTTGAGGAAGAGAAGAAAACTCAGGGGAGAGGGAACGAGTGAAGAGGGTGGGTTATTCTTCTCCCACCTCACGGACACCGAGGGGTTGACAGCGGTAAGAGCCGTGCTTTTAATACGCATCGTCGGATTGGATCCCGTCGTGGGGTTTTCCTTGTTTAATTATTGACTCCATTTTCGTGGAGTGGGCGGGTTGCTTTACCTATTTTTCTGTCTTTGCTTCGTCGGGATGGGATGAATACGCAAGTAGCAGAGCACTAAAGGGGACCCCCAGGCCCGCCAAGTCTTTGAAATGGATGCGATGCATCGGATCCCTGGCCGAATGGAGCAGCTCTGCCCGGTTCGCGTCGTGGATCGCGACGGAGGCTGCCGTGCGGAATGCAGGTACGGGGACAGGAGGACGCGCGTGAGGGGCGTCGTTTGTTCGGCTTGTGATTTTCGGTCTGTCCTATACGGAAATTCAGAATTGTCAATGTGGGTTTGTGAGTACGATGAAGACGATGAGCCAAGGGAAGGGAGGGAAGACCCGCGCGGAATGGCCGCCGACAAGGTACTAGTAATAGCTTTCGGGCTGTCGGGCTATGATTATCAGATGGGAAAAGAGTTATCTGATGGAGCAGGGCTCAGGGGTGCTCCTGTTTTTTTTTCCTCGTCCTTTTCTTTTTAAGATGAACCCCCGCAGAGGTTGTGGGGAGCCCGCGAGTCGAGTCGAGGATCTGGTGGTGTGGTGGGAATGAATTGGTCGACACCGTTCCGGGCCGAGGCATGTCTTGGAGTCCTCGCAAGGGAAGTCTGCTTTTTCTGAGCCTTCTTTCTCGCATGCTGCTGAATATCTAGAGCATGTTCAGATCACTACCCCGGGGTTAGGGTTATGTCCCCGGCACCCGACATCTCGCCATGCAAGCCACATATGCGCGTTACTAAGAACCCCCCTGCATGAGAAAAGCGTCTTCATTTAACTTGTTAGACTTATTAGATATTAGTACTTGCTATATGATGGCCGGCCATCGCCCCGAATATCTTTCTGGCTCCTATTCCACCTTCTCAATCACCTTCCTCTCAAACCACGCGGCGAACGACACGGCCTTGGCGTCGACGTATCTCTGCGCAAAGTCCGCGACGCAAAAGAGGGCGGGGAAGAAGAAGCACGTGCCGAAGAAGATTGCCAGTCCGCGCTGGCCCTCCGTCGCGACGCCCGTGAAGTCCGCAAAGAAGCGCACGAGGTGCCAGCCGCAGACCCAGAGCATGGGGTTGTGCACGAGGTAGAGCGCGAAGGAGACGCGGCCGAGGTACTGCGTCAAGGGATGCGTGAAGAGGGACTGCAGCTCCGGCGACGCCTGGACCGTCAGGACGAGGAGCACGGCTCCGAGGGAGATCCACAGGGACCAGCCGTTGTCGTACTGAGCGGGCGTCGCGGCGGCGAGGGCCCTGTACCCCGGGGTGGCGGCGGCGTCGAGCAGGAGGCGCGGGTAGGAGAGGAGGTACAGGGCGGTGGTGAAGGAGACGAAGGCGGCGGTCTTCTTGCACGTGGACCAGGCGGGCGAGGATGAGACCGCGGACTGGAGGCGGGAGAAGCTATCCCGGCGCAGCGGCCTCGACCACAGAGGTAAGGTGTCCTGCTCCGCCAGACAGTCGTCGGGCGAGTCTCCCGTGCAGGGCTTCTGCAGCATGCGGGCCTGTAGATCCGCGCAGCAGAGGCCCGCACAGAAGAGAAATATCTCCCAGCGGTTGAGGTAGAGGGCCCACGACGTCAAGGAGACGTGGGCGAAGGACCTGGCGTTCGGGCGCAGGCGGGAGAAGGCGACGTGGGCGAGGAAGAGGACGAGCGAGCAGGAAAACTCGACGGGGATCGTCCACAGCACCGCGTCGTATGCGTAGAGGCCGCCTCTCCACATGTTCGTGGACAGCGGCTCCGCGAAGACGACGGTGTGCGACCACCAGTCATGCACCTGCCCGAGGAAGGACCCGGCGAGCGCTGGTCTTAGCCTCGGCAGACCCGAAGCTGCGGGGTTGGTCTGGACCTCGAACCAGCCGGCGTGGGCCATGCAGGCGACTACGAACGTGGTGACGGCCGGCGGGAGAAATATCCTGATCCAGCGGCGGAGGACGGCCGAGGCGGCGGCGGCGGCAAAGTCGGCCCTCCGCTTCTGCGACAGGAGCTTCATAGGCTTGAGGCTCAGGGCGAAGCCCGAGATGACGAAGAAGACGCAGACGGCCCAGTAGCCGGACACGAGCAGGCGGATGATGGGGAGCTGGATGACGAGGGGCTGCGCGTCGGACCCGAAGCCCTTGTGTATCCTCATGCTGAAGTTGAGGAGGGACCAGTGGTGGCAGACGACGAGGAACGCGGCGACGCCTCGGAGGCCATCTACGGTGAGACGTCAGTGATACTTCTTCTGGGAGGATCGTTTGGGGAAGCCATCCGTACCAAGCCACGCTGTTGGGTGAAGCGGTTTCACTGCCTTTCGCGGGTCTGTCGGGTGAAGAAAGCTCGGGACGAGAGCCCAGAAAACGACCTTGACGCAGCGCACCCATAATGGCGGCGGGCGTGAGGGGACGAGAGGCATCTCGAGTTCGCTGCCCAGGGGTGAGGCTTCTCCGAGGGAGATCTCGTCGGCTGCTTCTAGGACGTCTTTTTCCTCCAGGCTGATTTCCTCCAAGTCCTCGGACATCTCGTCGGCCGGCACTGGAATGTACTCCACATTGGTCAGGGTCTGAGACTCGACCGCGCCGCTCTCGAAGTCTCGGGCCATGGCTGGTGGTTTGATAATCTGAGATGTTGCCGTGTTCTGCTGTCGCCGGCGAGCAGGGGTCGAAAGGGAACAGTTGGGATGACATGGTGATGAGACGCGTCGAAAGACGACCAACCCGCGATATATAGCTGGCTTATCGAGGGTGAACGATGCATCCCGTTTCGAAAAAGCCGGATGGACACAAAGAGGCCCTCGGAGAGCAACGACGGCAGCCAGGGCGTCGATTCCGGTCGCTTGGCAGATTTTACCCGCAAGGCACTGTTTCCTTCTCTTCCCCAACATTTCCGCTTTCAAAGATTTCTCGTGAAATGGACAAAGCCTAGACCGCCTCCCAGAGGAGTTATGACGGAATGAGGCGCCTAGTAGAACCTCAGGATCTAGATATCCGAATGCTTGAATCGACCGTTTTCTCGCCGTCGATCATCCTGCAGCGGTCATTCTGCAGTCACCGGCATCCTCGGGATCTGTCCACGATCTATGATGCACGCCGGCCCGAGTCTGCCAGCAGTCCGGACCGGGTGGTCTCCAGGTTGATCTGCTGCATCTATCTTCGTTTTCGTGCCGACGATCACACCCGTGATGCTCTTCAAAAACGGGCGATGAGCAGCTCCCCACCACCTCCTCTCCTCGTTCTCTCTGCTGTAGCACCGCAACCGGTTGTTCTCGCGTGTCTCGGGCGGGACAGGTCTCACAACGAGCCGGGCTTGTCCACGGCAAGCGCAGCCTGCGAAGGAGGATAAGTCGCGTTGGGTGGCGCGGCCGGGAAGTGTCTCGCGGGTCGTCGGCGTAAACAAGCAGCCAGGACAAAACCAGCGACTACGACCGGCTGAGAGTCGCGAAGGGGGGGGGGGCGGGGGGTTTACGCACGATATCTCGGTCTTGCGCCTCGCCCGTCTTAGTCGACGCTGGAAGGGAGAGGCTTGAAGCCCCCCCGGGAGTCGAATAAAGCAATCCCGCACAGCTCTGACGTATGAGTTGAGGAGACGATGTGTATGCGAGGGCGTCGTGTTGCTCGCCTAATGTCGCTGCTGGTTTCGCCGTTTTGAGAGCCGTGTTCGCCGGATGAAGAATGCACGGCGAGCAGACGAGAATGGCCAAACCGCGTAAAAACACGTGGATGAATGTCGGCGTGTCAATCGGGCTCTTTTCCGCCCGAACTTGACTTGAGGAGATGCAGAAAGACCAGCAACAGAACCTTCCCCAGGAAGCTCAATGACAGTGATCTCCCCAGCGTCGGCGCAGGCGTGTGAGCGGGTCGATTCACCCTACCCCGCAATGCTACTTATTTTAGAATTCGGTCGAAGTTTTCAACCGGCAACTTGGCCGAGCGGTCTAAGGCGCCAGACTCAAGTCACAGGACTTGATCCTCTCAGAGGATTAGTATTCTGGTATCGCAAGATGCGTGAGTTCGAATCTCACAGTTGTCATATTTTTGCATTTCCAGCCATTTTCTCCTTTCCCCTACATCATTTCACCTCTCTCTGGCGATTTTTTGTTGCGAAACGTTAATTGCGAGCTTCCTGGATGCGCTGAGTGAAACATCAAATCGTGACGAGTCATCTCACAAAACCTACAAATGTTGGCTGGTTTTCGCCAAAATCAGCTCTTGAGATCTCTCGTCTTATTTCTCTCGACTCTTTGATGCTCTACATTATCCCTTCATGTCAACCGTAATTTGCATACGGTTCGATCGAAGACGCAGCTTGCAGTTTTGCGGCTGTTTTTTACTTGGATACGTTGATATGTGTAATTAGCACCAGCTGCCATATGCGTTTCGGCTGCTTTTGGAAGATGAGTCTAACTTTAATCGCAATTGCACCCCGAGACTCATGCAATGTTCCCTCTCGAAGGCGCGATTGATGTTTACAGCAACGTCGACAGCCCATATAGCCGCGGCTGGTTTGGATCCTACATCAAAGTGCGTCCCCGGGCGTACATGCGTCACTGCTTGATGTCAGTCCCTCTCGTCTTTTGGTTACTTCCCAACTGGCGTAACTGTTTCAACTTGCAGAGTCTTTCGAGAAACCTAACCATACAAGAGACCGATCCCAAACCCAAAGTGCGTCTAATCATGGTCAGCTTTCTCTACATCTACGGACAAACACAGATTCGTCCCAAGCAGATTCAGAAGCAAGTTTTTTTTATTTCTGCCTCCCCGGGTGTAAGCCATGCTATCCTTGCCCGAGTCTCTCACAAGTCAAGCCAACAAACTTTGTGAACGCCGCCTTCTGGAGACACATGTAAATCTCTGGCGGTTCCGGAGGTCCATAGGCCTTCCTCGACATGCGTTCGAAGGGACTGTTCTGTCAATCTCCGGAGTAGATGGCTCCTTGGTGGCTAGAAACATCACATCGCGGCTGGCTGAGATTCCGATTCCGAGAAATGATGGCACTCGGCTCACATTAGCGGTCCTTTTACAAGAAGGCAGACGAACCGTGTTCCCGGCGGTATCTCTTCTTTCGGTTCACATCAGGAAGAGCTGAAGTCCAGGGTACCAAAAAATTGAAGAACCCCCCACCATGCGCGCCTTTAGTATGTGATCAACTACACGAAGACGTGACTGCTGTCCCAATCATGTTTGTTTACAAAGCCTGAAGAAGTCTATAGTGCTGGTCAATGACTCCAGTCGGCGGATGACTCACGAGCCACGCGCTCGTTTCCGTAGCCACTGCATCACGTCCTGGTATTCTGGGACTGTAAATTCCCCGACGGTATTAACTTCCCGCCCCGGGAAGTAAGGCATCATCGTGAAGACACTCCTCCTCAGGGTGATGTGCCTAATGCTGCACCAACCACATCTGCACCATCATCGAACTGATGATAGATTAAGAGAGTAACAGCGCATCACATCTTGTTCCAGTCAACTGTTGTCCTTGGCTATCTAACCCCGCTCTGCTTTTCCTTCTCATTCCCAACACCAACTTGCTAAGAACGTAGAAGCGGACGACAACAAACACAAGGCGTGATCAACTTCCAACTGACAACCGAAGGTAAAAAGATCTCACGTCAAACAGCGCAAGTTCATGGTTCAGAAAAAATATCAAAGGTCCATAGCATTTCTCGAGTTCAGAACATCAATACTGGCAGATGCGGAAGGCACCTCCTTCCGAGAGCAACTATAACGAGTAACAAGTATACAGCGCCAGGCAACGGCGCACAACTCTGCCCAGACATCTGTTACGCTCTCTTTGCAGCCCTTGCAACTACAGGACTTTGGAACGGACGACAGCTTCATTGCCAAAGCCCTCGGGACACGTTCATCGTTCAGTCTCGCCTCATTCAAGGACAACCCTCACGTTTATCAGGAAGAAGAGACGGATATTACTAGAGTTTATCAAGCAATAGCCGTACCCAACATAGAGAGAGAGACGCGATGGATGGCTTCGGATGCTTATTTCGTCTCCAACTTGGGGGTTGGTGAGAGACGGACAATTGGGATTGGGATTGTGCTCACTCGATGTCTTGTCTACAAAGCTTTTCTTTTCCATGTCTTCTCTTCTCGCATCGCAACATGTCCAGTAGTCTTCCCCCCCACAAGTGAGAGCTATGCTTTCATTCTGGGAAGGCACATTTTTCGAGTCTGGTTCCAGATATACCCTTTGAAAAAGACTCTATTCATCAACCCCCAAGTTTCAACATTAGCAGTTGTCATCTGCAATAGCCCCGTCGTCCGTTCTCGATAAACACCCGTCACCGATGGGAGAGGTGCCGGGAACAGAAGAGGGCTGAGGAAGCCATGGCATCTCCTCCAGGAGATCCGTCTCGAGACTCTGAGATGGCGCCAAGTTTGGCCCGGGGGCAAGATGGATGCACACACACTACGGCACGAGAGCAAGCTTCAGCAGCAAGTTCCCCAGGATCAACTGGCGAGCAAACCAGTCGACCGGACGACATTGCGGCCGCCTCGTTATCATGGCATCTAGCAAGCCAGAAGACAAACACATACACACATACACACATACACACATACACACATACACACATACACACATACACACATACACACATACACACAT
>WIGN01000180.1:0-26962 GCA_014235955.1 Colletotrichum sojae | reverse complement strand
ACACACATACACACATACACACATACACACATACACACATACACACATACACACATACACACATACACACATACACACACATCAAGTTCAAGCCCCTGAAGACCGCAGGAAATCCGGCACCAAATCCACAACACCACAAGCACAACATCTCCTTCCTGAAACCGCGCGGCGCACCTCGCGCAGCCGCGATGGACGAAACATCAACCACTTTTCGGAAGCCGACGACTCGCGTCTCTCACCCCCGGCGCCACGCCTCGGCCAAACGGCGAGAAACAAGAAACCCTTGGGACATATGGTCCGCCCCGAGACTGTGTGAGACACGCGCCCGCCCGCCCATTAGATCTGCCGGAACTCGGAGTGCACTCCAACCAATCCAGTCCCGTTCGGGCTAAAACAAGAGAAGAAGGGGGGAAGGGGTATGCGATAAGGTAAGGAAGTGGTCGTCAGGGTCTCTCTCCCAACGCTGCGAGTCATCGAACCAAAACTGGTCCCTCTAAAAGCGCCACGCCGGGCTAGAGACGAAACTCGCAGCAGCCAACACCCGACCTCCCGAGAAGAAGAAAAAAAAAGTTTCGAGGAGTCGAGCCAGGTGGTGTACAAATCTCTCCCGGCAGATCCAGCCCGCCGCAGTCCCGACCGCCAGCGCCGGTCTGGAGGCCAAACCGGACTAAGGCATGCCTCTATGCCTCCCCGACGAGTGAGGGGCCGTCTGGCCTACACACCACCCATCACCAGCGACAGCAGCAGCAGCAGCCGGCGCAGGCCGGACGACGGCGCCATGCTCGGGGAAGCGTTCTCGCGCATCCAACATCCACCGTCGCCCGGGAGGGGGACCTTGTGTGTGTGTGTGTGTGTGTGTGTTGTGTCGCGAGTGGTTCTCTGGTCCAGCCGAGTCTGGGATTTGTAATGCCCCCATCTGGACCATGCGCACCCGCGCCCGCAAAGGCCATCCACAGCGAGGGGCGAGGTCGTCGTCGCCGTCGAAGCAAACAGCAGGTCGCCTTTGCGGGGAGGGGGAGGGGACCAGCGACGGCGTGGTTCGGATTGGCTCGTGCCCGAGCCCCGACGGCCAAACCAAGCCAGATTGATTGATTGATTGACAGCAACGACAACGTCAAATGACAATTTTAGCCTGGCGAACAGACTCACCGTGGGCGATCCGCCGTGCGGTGCGCCCCCCCTCGAGGATCCCCTGGCTTGTCAACGTCGTGACAGTGCCATCACTATCAGGGCAGAGGGACACGGACGCTCGTTCGAGTCAAGCGGACGGCGACAGCGTGCGAGCGAGCGAGCGCGCGGATCCACGAGCGCTGCCTGCCCGACCCAACCTGCCTATCTGCAGCAAACCCCTCTTTCTCCGAAAGACCAGATGGGGGAAAAGTCAGCGGAGGTCAAAGCAACCAACCTGCGAGACATTCTTAGCGAGAAAAGAAACCAAATGGGCAAGCGAGCGGCAGCTAGAAAACTCTTCTGTCGAGGACGTGACGGACGGGACCGTACTTTGACAACACGGCGGGCAGTGCGCGGAGGGGGGCAGGTTTTGTGGATGTGGGACGGCCACGCCGGACGGAGCATGTGTCTCTCTCCTAGCCCCCTCCATCCACCGACGCCCCGGCCGGAGAAGCAATGGTTGCAGCACCTGAGGGGTGCCGTTCCGTTCGGCCTTGGTGCCATGTCCTAAGTCCTGACTGACTCCTCCAAGCCAAACCCTCATGCAGTGGCGAGGTGCTTCCATGCGCCAAGGGCTGCACTGCACTGCATCGCATCTTTCTCGTGTTGATCAACCCTCAGTAAAACTACTTTGTAGAACCGCAAAAACGTCATGTGTGGGAGGCCACCGGGGTAAGGGAAAGGAAATTCCTAAGGCACTGCCGGCCACGGCGATCGACAAGAGAAGTCGGTGAAGCGCGTCGGCAGAAGAATTTGGATATTCATCCATGGACCATGACGCAGCAGGGCCTCTTCGTGGATGATAGTCTACCAAGTACCACAGTTGACGTGGCTGGCCTGTCGATGCTCTTTTCCTCTTGCTGGGGCGGATAATAGCGTGTAACACAAGGCTGTTCCGCATGACGGAGCCCCATCAAGATCTTCAATTAGAGGCCGGAGATCACAATCTCGACCCAGGAATATGCCATCAGAGGCAGCCGCTAGCAGCCCGAAAGAGCCCCCAAATCTCTTCTGGTTAGTAGTCGGGCACGCACAGAGAGAGAGAGAGAGAGAGAGTCGTCAACGTGGTCAGGTCAGGTTCAGGGTCCCCGGGGGCCGCTCTGGAGATAGAATTTCGGGCAATTAGATCATCGGCGAGGCCATCGTCCTTGGGGTCCGATGGGGGGGGGGGCCTGGTGGATGTGATTTTCGTGCGATTAGCACCGTTGCCGTTGCCGTTGCCGTTGTCACGACTGGGTGTTCCTTTCTATCGCCTCGATGAGCTTGAAGCGACGACGCGCATCGCATCGCACCATGTCTTTTCTCAACTTCTCATGATAGACTAGCCGTCTGTTTCATGCCATCAACTTGCATCAAGCAAAGCAGGATGCTCATGCACATGCACATATAGACGCAGACGCAGCCCACCGTCTTGTTCGAGCCAGCCCTAACCCCCCGGGCAGACACGCCAAATGGACACCGGCTCCCGGAGACGCAGCCGGTTTGCTGAAAAGCAACGGAGCCTCTGCTCCTCCTCCCGGGCGACTCGACCTGTCACTTCTCGCCCTGAGCGAATCTCGACACAACTGCGGTGGGAGCCCACTCAAGCACCCCACCCAGAGATTCAGAGACAAGCCGCTTTGCTTCTTGTCCAGGCCGGACTCGAACTCTGAACTGAATGCGAGCCTACAGGATGCATGTGTGGGCGAGGGTTGTATGTGTGTTCCGCATGTTTGCAAGACCTGGAACCTGCAGGTGAGCCGACCTTCCAAGTTCCAACGGGACATATTACCTACACCTACGGATACAACACATAGCACACCACCACCGCCACCACTGCAATGCAGGTTTGGTTTGAAAAGTGTGACCGACGCACCCCTTCGCCTTCCATCACTCGGCGTGGCGCAGCGCACCGTGGTGTCGTCCGGCTTCTCCAAGTTTGTTTTTCAATTCAACCCTCCACTACACTTTCAAGTCTGTTTTTGGACGGCAACTGGGTTTTCCTCGACGCACGCTGACGGTGGGTGGTGAGACAATCGGCTCGCTACTTGGGATTGGGGCCCTCGGGGGCCGCACAATTCTCCAATATTTGCGGTGTTGCGCTCAGGTACGTCGTAAGCAACAACTTCCTCCGGGGGGGGGGTTCTTCCCGCATGCTGCTCTCCATTCAGGTGGCACCGTCAATGGCCATCTCGTATTGTTCTCGGCCGTCTTGCTGAATCCTGCACGCTTTCGCTGTTACGAGACTTTGGTCTATCGGCCGTGGAGCCACTAGTTCAGTCGGGCAGCGGGCAGCGGGATCATGGATGTGCGCTCGCTAGCTTCAACAGAGAAGATTGCCGTCTTGTCGTCGCCTCGATTATCGATCGGCTTCTTGTCCGTTTCCAGGAAGAAGACGTCGTATGAGTCGGTCATCTCCAGTCCCTCGTCCCTCGCCGGTCGCTTCGATGACAAAGGTCGTGGTTGACGTGCAATTTCTGGGACGTCCAATTTCCCGTTCCCCACGTCAATCGCTTCTAGAAGGTTGATGAACGCCGGTAGTTAGAGGACCTGGAAATGACTTTATCTCCCAACCATGGGGCCCATGGAAGGTGGAAGCCCTCCTTCGTGCCAAATATTTTTGGGGCCTTCCGCGCTTGGCAACGAACCACTGGCTGAAGCACTGGCGGGACGAGCGGGAGGCCTTTCGGCTTCGCGACCCTGGTGTCGACGGCTCCCACGTTCCCATCTGTGTCATCGTCAATGGGTCGTGCCGGTGGCGAGCTCCGGCTTGTGAGATTCGTGAGCACCCTGGCGTGCGCTGTGAGCAGGGCGACGAGGCATCCTCACGACTCCACCGCTCTGAGTAAAATGCCCAAAGTACTATTAGTGTGTTGCAGTGTACATACACTAGTATGTGGTGGCATACCACGGCACACTGCGACGTAACGGTATCATGGAAACGTCGTCGACGAGGGTTTCCCGAGAGACTCTGCCGAGATTGGGATGTGGTTTTCGACGTGGTACGATCGTCAAGAAACGATGTCTTGCCGAACGTGGCCGATGTTTCTGCAGGTACAACTGCCATGTAAGGGCATATTCTTCGAAACGTCTTCGAACGACTGCCGTCGAAGAACACCGGCTTGATTGCCAAATCTGCCGATTCGGTATAGGCCTGCGTAACAATATCAACCACGACCGCCGCCCTCGGGTCGGACACGGTCACACGGAGCAGCCTGAAACATCAAGTCGGAGTCGCGGGCAGTGACGAAGCCCTGCCTTCTAGAAGAATGGAAGGATGCCATCCGTACAGCCTACCGTGGCTGGCTCCGCCGCGTTCTGGGGCTGTTGCTTCATGCCGACCCCTCCGTCTGCTTCACGTTTCCCAACGTTTCCAAAGGTCCGCTGGAGGCGCTGTAGCCTGCGTCATGTCATGATAACAGACAGAGCTGCCTTGTGCCTGAACAGGCAAGTCGCTCATCATTCATGGTGTACCCAAGACTGTGCAGCATGTGTCGTGGATGTAGTGTACGTGGTAGGTGTCGGAGGGTGCGGGCCCTGAAACCTTCTCGAAGGTCTTGGACGGCCCACGAACCAAGGGCCGCGGGAATGCCCATTGGTCGCTGCCGAGTGAACCCCTGGCTGACCGGTCTGGCGGGGTTACCCCTGATGAGGCAGGCAGGCTGGGAAAACCCCCCACCGCCGAGAAGCCTCAGAGCTTCAGAGCGCAGAGTGATAGCTTCCCAAAAGATTAACCGAATCCTCAGAAGTGTGTGGGTTCTTGGCCACGGTGCAAAGGTATTGGATCACCCGGCGAGCGTCGCTGGTCTGTAACGCCACGTGCCCACGGTAAAGAGAGAAGAGGTAGCGTTTTGGTTTCGTTCGCTCAGGATGCCCAGCCTCGTGATCCTCAGCATCCTGTTCAATGAGCATTTCGGCAACTCGGACCTCCCTGTCAAACTTGCATACCTGTGGAGCTGTCTGGCTCTCGGACGAACGAGCAAGGCGGGCAGTGATTGTGACTGGGCAGTGTTGGGTCTCGCTAACGTAGCGAAGGTCGGCGACGGTTGATGTTTGCTTTTTGCCGTTGCGATGCGTAGCGTATCCGTAGGTAGACCAGGCATCAAATCCGTCAAGACCACCGTACCGGAGACCGGGGAGGTCACTTCATTCTTCGTCCCGGAAGATTTTCCACGCCAAGCGAGACGCCATGCCATGAGTAGTCCGCAACCGGACCGCCAACCCCAGCCCCAGCTATCATCGATGGTCGAGCACTGGTTGGCGATGGCGGGAAATCTGTTCATCGGCCTCTTGGGTGGTCGGGGTGGTTCGGGACAGGCTAAATGGCGGCCCCCCCTCCCTCTCCAAGGCCCCAGACTCAGAGTATCTTGGGCCCGTTGGAGGTAGTGTAGGTCCCTTTGGTGATCTTCTGGACTCATGCCTGGTTGCGGCGAAGACCCTTGCGGCCGAGCAGCAGACAGATGGTGGTGTGGCCGCTTTACATCAGTACTACTCAAATTTCAGGCAGGCATTTGCTGGACCAGCCAAAAATCCGGGGCATTAGAGGACGGAGCAAGGCCCGTTTTTGGGCCTAGTCGCCGCTGGCTGCCTCGGTGGCATTGGATGGGCCGGGACCCCACGGCTACCTACCCGGGCCGTCCAGAGTACCATGTCCGCTGACCGGGCTCCCAAGTCGACTTGGAGAAGGGGACTTCCCAGAGGAAAAAGAAGGGCTCGCGGCTACATCTGGGAACTTCATGAGCATCAAACAACGGATCGCCAGGGCCTCCCCGATAGACCGGCAAGTAGATCTGCTGAGCTCTCGTCCTTTAAGGTCGATATTGCGCCATTCATGGCTTTCGACTGGCTCTTTGTGGAGTCATCCCGACCAAGCGTCGTGCGGAGGCTTCCAGCGGATGGGTGGCGACGGTCGGCTGGTTATCTGGTACACCGCCGTGGATTGTTAGCTGGTCTCCAGAGTCCTGATGTGACTTGTTGATGGGTTTACACGCCCACACATACACAGCAGTTGCCCACTAGACCAGACCTTCGGCCCTTCACCGCCCGGCAGCTTGCTTGGGGTTGGCCGCTGAGAAGAAATTGCACATGGATGTCCAAGTCCATCAACAGAGGCGGGGATGCTGGAAGCTCCTTTGGGCCTAATGTGTTCCGGTGCATTGGATCGTGTCACCGTTTGCTCTTGTCTGATCCATCTCCCAGGAACGGCCCAAACCACTCCAACGGTGGCGAGAGGATTCGTGAGCCAGGCACTTGGCTCTTGCCCGTGGAATCCGCAGAGATAGCACCCGGTCGGCCGGCCTGGGACCCCGGTGACTTGACAGGCCCGGGCTGCAACTCTGGACTGGTCCAGAAAAGGTCGACTAGCATGCGGTCAGGCCCTGGTCCCTTCAACTTCAGTCGAACCCAAGTCCACAAAGGTTCACTAGCGGGCAATCGTCCTCCATCCGATCCCATGTCGGGTGCTTGAGCTGGGGTTCTTATTCGACCTGGAAGCCCACAATCCGCCCGCCGCTTTTCTTCGTAGGGCTCTAAAAGAATCCCAAGCGTTTTGCTGCCGGTTCCGCGAAGTCTGGGATACGCTTTCGACCCACCACCACCCATGATTCGACCGAGAGTGCAATGCTCTGGAAGTGTTGTGTACTTGTTGCAACGAATTGCGGGTCTCCCACTGATCTTTTGATGGTCGATAACATTTTGATACAGTCCACCTGCCCGGCTGGTCAGCTTGCCCGCCAGAGAGATGCGCGCCGTGGGCCGTCCAGCTGCTGGGACCCGCCTGTCTGCACTGCTGACGACGTCAATCGGCATGCTCCCCGCAGCCCAAACCAAACCGAACTGCGGTGCTAGGGCCCTTTATGGTTAACGGCCAGGCGGACGATCAGACGCGTGAGATAGTACTGTTGCTGTCTGAAGGGCAGTGGTACCAACCCACAGCGAACGAAGTCTTCGGAGAGAATCTGCCGAGGAGCTGCCGGTTAAAGAGTTGGGATGAAAGGCATTGACGAACGGGAAGAAGAGGAAGTTCTAAAATGTGGGATTTCCGTCGTACCTGCATACGGTGATGCAACCGTTCATCCGTTCCTGCATACTATGTACGTACACCACGGCCTGCAGCATCGAGACGGTGACGGATTGTGAAGCATGCAAGGCACGCCGCGTCGTGGAGGGGGGGGGGGGGGGGGGGGGGGGGGGGGGGGGGGGGGGGGGGGGGGGGGGCCGAAGTTCGAACTCCTCCACACGAACTTGTCCCTCGCTGCCAGAGGTACATCTGCCTCTTGTGCCCTCCAATGCCAGGAACAGAGAGAGGATCCAGTCGAGTGCGTGGTCGCATGAATGGCGGCAAATTGTCGATTAGGGCACCGTCAGGGGTTCGAGGGGCCGAGAGGTTGGGATCCCATGGCACAAAACGGCCGGAAGTTTCCCAGCTCCAGGAACCAGTGGTCGAAAATCCGCGGGTGACAAGCGTGGGCGAGACCGATCATGATGATGCGTTGCCCCATTGGGAAGGCTTCAGCCGGTGGTGCATACGAATTATGCAACGCAATGGCTAGCACAGCCCGAATTCACACCGACTTGCACCGGAAGATGTGCTGAGAATGTGTGGTGTCCCCGCTGCGAGGGAAGCCTGGGCCACTTCCATGGGCACGACCCAGGCGATAGTGACGAGATGATAAGGCCAGCGTCGAGTCGAGTCGGTTGTCAATGGTGCAAGCCGCGGGAGCGAGCCGGCTTGTACCCGCTTTGTGCTGCGGCGGCGCAGCTGTTTGACCCATTGTGCGTGCGTCCTCCGGCCATCGGCCAGTCGCAGCTGGATGGAGCAAACAATGGGACTAATGCACAGCTGATGCAGATGGCACTCTGGTGGTGCATTTTTATGCAGAGATCCAACGTCTCAACTAGAGGGGCTATTACTATGGTATAGTATTAGCTGATGGGAAGCTGTTCGTTAATATGGGCTGGGCAGTGGGTGCGGCTTGAAGCTGAGAAGGACAGACCAGTCTTGACAGAATCCACTGCTAGACCAGTTGAAGGCTTGAAGCCCGCCGCCGTAGGGTCCTGCCGGCAGTTCATGGTGTAGTTCGATTGTGGTATCCGTATCCCTCTGACGACCAAGCCAGACCTGAAGAGTTGCAACAAGTTGCGGTTAGGAGCATTGGCTGGGCGGGCCATATACAAGGAGTCATCAAATGTAGAGTTTTTCCTATGTTATTTTTTTTTCTCACACACAAGTTGGCTGGGCGGGCTTGAGGCGGGCATGACAGCCTATTTGGTGGAAAGGACCAACTGAAGCTATCGTAGCCGTCTTGTTCTTTGGCCAATAGGATCCTGTCCGTAGCTCTAGCCCAGCGGAGGTGGCGATGCGGAAGTCCTTCGGTCCCATCTCTGGCTATCGCGCTGAAAAGGATTTCCTCCTAGTCTCCTCCAGTCCTCGTTCCAAACAGGCAAGAGGGCCAGACACCACGAGGGAAGAAAGAGGTTAGCGGTCCAAGCCCGTGGGATGAGCGGGCAAGGAACAAAGAAGGGAAACGGGTACCTGGCAGGACAGACAAAGAGAAGCACGTGAAGCGTTGGGAGGAAACGTCGTCAAAGAAAGGCAGTTGATGAACCCGACCGTTGCGGCGCTGCGTTTCACCGATAGCCTAGGAGCAGGAGCGGCGCAACGCCCGAAAGGCCGATCACCTCCAGGCTGGGCAGCTGGGGTACAACGCAAGTGCTAACCGATATGGGATTTTGTTTGCGCTAAGCAACTGCTTGTTGGGCCGGTGCATTGTTGGTTGGTGGTGGAAGTAGTGTAGTTGCGGCGTTGGTGATGGGTGTTGGTGCCGGGGTGTACGAGATGCAGTTCGTGTTCAGAGTTCAGAGTGATCTGGCAGGCTGGGCTGTTGGCCCGACTCGCTGCGCGCGGGGAAGGCAAGGTTCGGGACAGAGTACGGATGCTTGACGTGGTGCCTTTGGCGTTCTCGTTGGCTGCCTCTGGCATGACCGATTGCGAGGAGCATCCCGATGATCTGTGATCTGGACGAGACGGACGTGGAGTTGACGCGTGCCCCCAGGACACACTGGAAGGGTAGGTACTATAGCATAGCAGGCGCAGGGTAGGTAGGTAGCGACCGCCTCGATGGGGCATAGCTGCCCGTAATAGCGTACCTCTTGTATTAGTGTAGGCAGCGTCCAGAGCATCCGTAAACTACGTGACCAAGTGCATACGTAGTGGGTGTAGATGTCGAGCAGCGATCAGGGATCGTCCGTGAGGTTTCCCGCGGCATGGCTGAGTCTGAGTCTCAGGGCGCTGTCCTTGCGAGCATCATCTTCATCGAACTCTAGCAAGATCAGATATTGCGTCCCGGCAGACGGACGACGTGTGTAGTGTCGTATAGCGCGGTTTGGTCGTCTTGTGTGGCAGCGCGCCAAGGTTTCTATCGATAAGGCGAGAGACTTGGTGCGACCGGGGTTGAGAGGAGGAAGGCGACGGCGGGGGGGAGTGTGAGCACGAATATGAGGGGTGGGGTTGCAAGTTGTAACTTGCAGTGCGTGCTCCTGCCGTTCCTTCTGTTCCTACTCCTCCGTGCCTGCCTGCACGGTGCACCAATGGCTACCTATTAGCCGAAGGTACGCATACCTGGGTAGCCCAGCCCAGGCTTGCTTGCGGCTACGCATCACGCATCACGCATCACGCATCACACATCACGCATGTTGCCGGCGTTCCTTGCATTGTGTTTCCTTCCTGTAAGGCACGGTTTGGTTTGGTATGTATGCGCGTGTACGTATGCGCGTGCCGTTTCCTTGTCTTCTGCGCGAAAAAAATTCAGTGGAAGGATGGTGGCCGGTGCGAGGACGTTCGGTGGATTAATACCTAGTGAGTGGGCAGGTGCCTGATTCAGAAACACGGTGCGTACGTAAGGCGGATGTGATGCGTTGATGCGATGCACGTTCGTTCGATGATGGCGGGTATCCATCCATCCGATTCTGGTCAATCCGAACGCTGTCTATGCGTTTTCCAATACGCACTTGCCTCGCTGTGGCATCAATCGCCCGCAGTACAGTAGCAGCAACAGCGGCAGCAGCAGGTGCGAATACGGATCCCCAGAAGGAAGGACCTTTGGTTGGACGTTGGTAGTTGATGTACAGGCCACTATACCTGCAGGTTCCGGACTGCCTCTAGGTAGACGGGGACTCGGGATGCCTACCTACAACAAGTCCACACCTAGGTAGCTCCAGCAAGTCCTGAGGTGGTACTTAGACACCTGTACCTAGCTACCTGTTATTAGATAGACCATGAGTTTTGCCGTGGATTTTTGCTTTTTCCCGCTGCCTTCCGTTGCACTCTATCCGTACGGGCAGGTACCTGGTAGCGCAACGGCAGCTGGCGGCACCAACGGCAGCAACATCCTCGCCGCAACTGCCTGCGAGGGGAAGAGGACCAACTGCCAACAACCCGTTATTGGTTGCGCCTTCCTTTTGCTTGTCGGGCCATGCAAGACGCGAGGGAAGTAAAAAACAAGTGAGGTCTTGCCTGTACTTGGTACGAAAACAAGCATCCATTAATCCTTATTCCGGCTGAACCGAACGGACTGCGAGACCCAACATCCAACTTATTCATCTACTACACTACGGGCCATGGGACGACGCGCTACGATAGATTAACTGACCTCATTCGCTTTCGATTTCGATGCTGCATGCCTCGCCCGCTAGTCGCTTTCGCCGCACGCGTCGCTGCGCGGTTCTCGACGGCATGCACGGAACTGCTCTGTACCTACCTGGTAGTGCACAGCCTCGATCGGAATGCCTGCTGCATGGGCCTCCTCGCGACGCGGTGGCAATAGACTCTCGAGTCTTCAATTTAACGCAATCCCAAGGTCCAAAAGGTGACTCGGACCCGGGGGAAAGATCGGATGTCACTTCCTGCCCACTGCCCGTGTTAGTGGCAGGCTTTCGCTGGCCTGCCTCACCATCATTTCGGGTCCTGCCCTGTTCCCGCCATGATCATCAGCCGCGGGCCGCAGGCCACTCGCGAGGCTTGATTAGCTCCAGCCATCATCAACAAGTTACAACAACCTTCCTTGGCCGCTTCTTGTGCCCACCGGGCCACTGGCAACTGCCCTGCTGTGCGCTCAGAGTCAGCGCTGCGCTGTCACCGGGATGGGGCCGAAGGCGAAAGGGCCTCCCGCCAACCCGCGTCCTCTGCCGGGGGTGTCAGGGTTCATGCTTGGTTGTCAAGAAGCTCTGCGACCAACCGAGAGGCCCTTCCAGATTCAACCTGCGTGCCTGCTGCCAGATTCATCCTCCACAGACTCCAGAGGCCGCTCGGCTCGACTCGGACATGGCGGGGTCGTGGTCAGATGACGCAGTCAGCGTCCAACGCCCCTCCTCGCGCCGACTCAGCGCATGCGTGAAAAGAATGGATATGGTCCATGGAGTCCGACAAACGAGAAACACACGCCCGTCGACACACGCCGGCCAACAAGAACCCCAAACCCAAACGGCGTGTGATATGGGGGCCCAGGCGCGCGCGGGAAGAGAGAAACAACAGGCCGGGAGAGACGCGGAGCCGTGCTGTCTCGGTGGCGGCTGCGTCATGGTCAGCCAACACAATGCCAGGAAAGCCACCGCCCACTTGCCAGGGCTCAAAGCGCGGCGCGACGCGGGGTTGCTGACTGGCACGCTACATACGCTCTATCGAGTACCTGCGAGCCTTCCACCGCGGGATGGACGGCGGAAGTGACCATTGGGATGCCAAGTGGCCTTGGATGGCCGCCCAGTGGTGGGATGGCACCTCATGGCAAACGTCGCGATGGCCCTAAAGTGTGCGCATGGGGGCTGCAGACGCCCCCTCCGGCCGTTCTGAGTGGCCTGGCCTGACCCCATCACGCATCCTTTGTGTGTTTCGACTTCCTGCACAACTACCCACCACGTGAGCCGGTTGAGCTTCTGCATCAGCACCAATGCTGATGGCACCAGCATTCAGGTAGCGCGCCAGAGGCCTCTGTTTGGTGCCGGCGCCTTGGATACGACGCCGGTATGCATCGACATTATTCGAGCACATCTTCGCCGCTTCCAAGAAACCAGCCGAGGCCCAGGGACTCGCCTCCACCACCAGGGCTTACACAGGCACAAGCACGAGAGAAGACGCATACCTAATGGGGACGGTGGGTGTGCGGCCTCCGCCAGTACCATTTCCACAATTTATCCAAGACTCAGCTCTCGGACGAATTAAGCTGTCCACCACACCGGGCTATTATTCTTAGAAAGTCTTCTGGGCCTGCAGTAGTGTAATAACCTTCGCGATATATGTGCCTGACGACATCGGATGGATCAACCACACACGGCCTCTCCAGAGGTTGCTGAAGGTATCCGAGTCCACTGTTTCCTCAACTTGATGACAACCGACAAGCTTCGTTCGTCTCTGCAACTGCGGCTCTGGCATGAACCCGACCCGCAAGCCATCCTTGCCATCGCCGTCAATGCTGCTCGGGCTTTCCAGCAACCGCCACTGCCCACGAACGGTAGCCAGCTCCGCGTTTCGTACTTCTCGGATCAGTTTTGCTTGCTTCCCTGGAGTATCAAGCTCGCACAGCTGGGCTCAGCCGCTCGCAGGCATGAAGATGCGTTACGAATGCGCCCACGACAACGAAACTTGACTGGACCCGCGGAGCCACCGTGACCACCGTGACCACCGTGACCACCGTGACGACGGTTACGACGGTGACGAGCGGCAGATGGCGGCTCGCTGACGACGAGAACAAGGCAGACCCTTACTCGTTGCCGCTGATACAGCGCGTTGCCATCACCATTTGCCGCTGCTGCGACTATAGCTGAAGTCGAGTGATCAACGGGCAGCGGCCCAACGCCGTCAAGCATTCGTTGGTTTGGCTTTTGGTACCTTGCATCCGCGCCTCCTTCGCGGGCTACAAGTGGGTGTTGGTGTGCTGATATCACTATGTATGCACAGTGGGTGAGCGATACGACTGGTGTGCAGCGCAGCACAAGAGTGTGTGTCTGGTCTGCATGTGTGACTCCGACAGCAGCGAATGGCGGTGCCAGGAGCGGTGGTCGGACGTGCGCCCGGCTGGAAGAACGGGCGGGTACGAACGGAGGTTGCCAATTGTGCAAGTTGTGTGGGTTATCGACGCGCGCTACGTCCACTTGTGCCTTGGCTTGGGCGCCCTATCAAAGTACACACAGCCCTCGGGTTTATGCAGCTGGGCCGAGTGTACCTCGATGCACTCACTCGACGATCACCGAAGCCTCTCGGGCCTGTCTCATCTCGTATGGCACATTGCCTATATGGATACAAGTTGGTGGTGGCCCGTGAAAAACTTCCCACTCAAGAAGCTGAGAGTAGAGCCGTTGTACATGTGTTTGACGGGTACTTGGGCCTTGTACTCGACAACATCTACCGTCTTCGCGACGCAGCAACGAGTTTGGGCAGAGTGCCACCAGAAAGCATGGGTCTAATAATGATTACGAGGACGCCAGCTCTCAATTGTGTGCGACGGTCTCAAGCGCACAAAAAAGAAGGCGACGACGGTATGCAATAGTTATGTATAGTGCGCTGCCCCGTGCCCAGGCGCGGGTCAGGGACGCAACGCCCGCTCGTGGCCGCCGTCAACGCCATCTGCCTACGTTGGCTCCGTTGCTGTGGTCGGTAGGGGTTCTCCAGCTTCAGCTCCGAACGGTAGATTGTCATGTAGCTGACCCAAAAGGCAGATGGCAGATGCCGCGATAATACGGTTCGGACGGAGAGGCAGGTGGTGGGAACCTCCGTCCTGCACAAGACATGGTTGTCCACTCCGAAAAAAAAAAAAAAAAAAAAAAAAAAAAAAAAAAAAAAAAAAAAGGCAGAGGCGTTACCGGTGTCGAGAGAAAAAACGGCGAACATCCTGCAAGGTGTCGTATGTGTGCATCGCGGCGAGACAGACAAGCAGTCTATCCCGTACAGTACGGTTCGGGAATCCTTCCAGACCGGGTTGGAGGGCCTCGAGGCCGCAGGCCCCGGCAGCAGCAGCATCATCAATACTATTGTCGATATGGAGGACGTGTGGACGAGGACGTCAGGCACAAAGTGCTGATAGAGTAGAGAAGCTTGGCGCGCACAGGGACCAGCAAGCTGCAAGCTGTCAGGTACCGTCCTGACTGCGGTACTTCCGGACCAGTCTCAACTGTCCCGGTCGTCTCGTCTCGTCCGTCTTCCCAGAAGTCGCCCGTCCAGATTTAGAATCGGATGGTGGCTGCGCCATCCTCCTCCCGCAGCCCCTCCACACATGGGCAGCGGGCTCTGCATACGCGGTGGGGGACGCATATTACTTACCTACAGCACGTAGAGTAGTGTACGGGCTACGCTAGGTGCTGTGATACCTTACGTACCATAGTATGTACTCTCTCAGTGTATCCGTACCTCCAACGCACAAAGCAGACGGTAGGATCTTTGGGTGCGGCGTACTATGTAGTAAAGAGAGCGAGCCAACGCCCACCCGTCTGATGTTGCCGCTTCCATGGTACCAGCCTACATTGGGTTCGCCCGAGGACCAGAGCTTGCAGCGAAACTACATAGTACAGCGCACAACGGGGATCCACTTACTCCGGCGTCGCGTCCGATGGTGTTCCTCATGCTGTTCCTGCTCATGGTTCGCCGCCGCCGCCATCGTCCGTCTATCCATCCATCATCCATCACCCACTTGCTTGGTGCTCAGGTGCTGTCCAGCCGGCAAGCACTGAGCCTAGCGGTAGCCTGACAATCCAGTCCAGTCCAACGAGAGCGTGTCCATGGGCGTGTGTGAGTGGGTGGGTGTGGATAACGGCCCATGGGTGTGTGAGTGTGAGTGCACCGTGGACGTTGATGTGGGTGCGGGTGGCACATCCCCCCTACCCCCTGTTCTCCTTTCCCCCTCCATACCCACCCGCCAGGTACGGAAACCCATCCAGCGACCGAGGCGGTACGTACCTAACCCCTTGTCTCTGTACGTACCGCCACCCCAGTTTGCCCACCCCTAGTCGCCTTCCTACTTGAGTCTACGTACCCAGATCCACAGATACGTACCGGTGAGCCCCTGGCCCTGGTCTGCTTGTGGGTGAGACATGCCTGCGTGGAGGAGAGAGGGGAGAGACGGAGACGAGGATTGAGGGACGAGACGAGGGTCCCAAGGTCCGTCGACTTTCTCAGGCACAGGCATTTTGGACATGGTACGCTAGGGCCTGGCCTGGTCTGGTCTGGCTTTTGGTACTCGGTCTCCCGTACCTTGCCATGCCATCCATCGGCCTATCGACGACTTTTATCTTGGGCCAGTCGGTTGATCTTGGACTCTTTCCTACTTATCCCCCTTCACCACCCACGTTCATTTTTACTCTCGCTATTCCATGATCGACACTCCTGTCGGCTACGCTGCGCTGTGATCTTTTCTTCTTATGACCTCTCGGTTCTTCCTTCTTTTGTGACTCGACATTTGGGAAACACTTCGAACTACTCGAACCATCCCGTCCTTCCTTTAAGACAAACCACCCCCAGTATCCAACAAGAATCGTCCAACGAGCCCGTAATTCGACCTCAAGCCAAAGTCACTCTATCGCGACTCTCAAACATCAACACACCCCTTCGAGGCCACTTCGAGACGATCAGATAGAAACATCTCGGGACGAGTTCCATGTACAACTAAGACAACCAACCCACTTTCACTCATCGAGTCACCACACACACACACACACACACACACGCACACACCAGACGGTCCTTGTTCGCACAACGACCCGTCGTCCTATCTTTAAAGAAACAGGAAAACCGAAACCATCCGTCATTAGGCCATCTGCCCACGATCTAGTTCGAAAGAACCGCGTTGTACAACACACAAACTCAACGACAACCCCACGACTAATCAGTAAAGACGGAACGTCCGCTCGCGCGACTCCCGACGACTAACATCACAGCTCAAATCGACAACCCTGTCTGGTGCGTGCCGTCCCGGAGAAAGCAGCGACGACTTCGTAGTGAAGGGCTGAAGGCTGATTAAGACGAACCAGACGCAATCAAAATGGACGCAACCATGATGACCGCCCAGGCAATGGGACAAGCTCCCTTCCTCTACTACAGACCCGAACCCAAGCCCGACACCTCGAGGCACCGCGGCCACTTCTCCCAGCAGCCCAACATGCCCCAGCACATGGCCATGTACCCCATGGTCCCGACGCTGCCCTCCACTCCCATCTACTCGAGACCGACGTCCTCCTGCTCACAGCCAATGGGCCCGACGCTGTACAGCAACGGACTCGCAGCGATGACTCCTTTGGCTTCGCCGCAGCCCATGAGCAACAAGCCGGCCATCATGCTCGAGACGGAGATCTGCGAAACGGACGGCATGTACTACCCCTCGACACCGCCGCTGTCCACCTCCGGCAGCGCCATAAGCAGTCCTCACAACAGCTGCGAGCTGCTCCAGACGCCGATGAACCCCATGTTCTCCGGCCTGGACGGCATTGACGGATTCGAGGGATTCAAGGAGACGCTGGAAGTGCCCGAGAACCTTGTCGTTGATTGGTCCAGCTGCGGATCCCCCCCGATGACTCCTGGTAAGTGATTTTTGTTGATTTGGCTGCCTCTCCCGTGCGTGTTGTGCTGTCTGCACTTCTGTTGCAATCGCGCGTCATTTCCGTCCCATGCTGCCAATTGCGCTTAGCGAAAGGTAGATGCCGGGCTGGTCCCGGTGGCCCGGGTGTCGGCGGCGGTGGTGATTGCAGCAGGTGCGGCGGGGCTCGCGCGTGGGAATAGCAGGTGCTACTGGTCTTTTTTTTTTTTTTTCCCACCTTCCCTACCTACCCATCTCTACCTACCCTACCTAAAGGTACTCGGAGGCTAACCTCAATTTGGCAGTCTACCTGCAAAATCAAGCGACCCAGGTCCCCTCGCTTAGCACCAACACTAGCGACCTCCTTTCCACAGCATCTTGCCCTTCACTCTCTCCCTCACCTTCACCGTATGCCAGGTCGGTTGCGTCTGAACAGGACCTTGACTTCTGTGACCCGCGCAACCTGACCGTTGCTGCTGCCCCCAACACCTCCAACCCGACCTTGGCCCCCGAGTACTCGGCTTTCACTCTCGGTGACGAGCTCAGGGGTGAAGTTTCTGCCAAGGCTCCCACCTCGGCCCCCCAAACTTTCGACTTCAACCCTGCCATTCCTCACGGCCTTCCTGCCTTTGAGGATTTGTCCGACTTGGAGTCCGAGGACGACTTTGTCAACGGCCTGGTCAACCTTGGTGACGCCACTTCCGCCGAGGTCCGCCGCCCTCGTGCCTGCACCGGCTCCAGCGTCGTCTCGCTCGGCCACGCCAGCTTCATCGGCGGTGAGGAGGACTTCACTTTCGACGAGGCTGACATTTCCGTCGCCTGCCTGCCCAGCCCTTCCGCCTCCTGCTCCGACTACGACTGCCACCAGGACAAGCGCCGCAAGGTTGTCAAGACTGAGACCACGTCCACCGCCGCCATGACTTCCACCGCCGCAACCTCGCAACCCGCCAGCAGCGAGAAGCAGTCCAACAGCCAAGCTCCTGCCTCGGACGCCAACAGCTCTTCCGACTCCGAGACTCCCTCTGCGCCTCTTCCTGCCCCCGTCAACCGCCGCGGCCGCAAGCAGTCTCTCACTGAGGACCCCTCCAAGACCTTCGTGTGTGAGCTCTGCAACCGCCGCTTCCGCCGCCAGGAGCACCTCAAGCGCCACTACCGTTCGCTGCACACCCAGGACAAGCCCTTTGAGTGCAACGAGTGCGGCAAGAAGTTTTCTCGTAGCGACAACCTTTCCCAGCACGCCCGCACCCACGGAAGCGGCGCCATCGTCATGGAGCTTGACGACTCTGCAGTCCACTCCTTCGAACACAGCATGATGGGCCATCCCGAGGACTACCACACCCTCGGCAAGGTCCTCTTCCAGGTCGCCGCCGAGATTCCCGGTAGCGCGTCTGAGCTGTCGTCGGAAGAGGACAACGGCAAGAAGAAGCGCAAGCGCTCCGACTAAGTGGTCTGAGATTTGGTTTTTTTCGCACTCCAGCATTTTCACAGTCGACGGCGACAAACAGTCGCTTTGATCATGCCCGACACGACTTTCACGACAAATTCTTCTTTTCAGACCTACCCCGCTATCGTTTACGCGGAACGGTCACTAGGGTCACACGGGGGACCTTCCGACAGGGGGCCTATCACGAACCACCAGAGGATAGACCGCCCTGCGGAGGGCCACATGCGAAAAAGCGCAAGCGGGTTTGGGCATTCTGTCAACAGAGCACCCCTGCCTTTTCTGTATCAATATTTTCGGCGTCAAAACTTTTTTTCGATCCTCTTCCGAGGACCCGGGTCAAGCGTCGAAGGGATGTGTTGTTTCATAGGGTTGATCACGATCACCACAAAAGTTCAAGCACGCAAGGGCAAAGGCAAAGAGCAATTCGGGTTCAGGGCAAACGGCGTGTAAGGCGGACGGACTTTGTTTCACAAAGCAGATACAGCAAAGCAGCATGTTTTGTATTTGTTTTTTTCGGACTCGGCTTTTTTCTCCGAGGGCGTGAGGGGGGGCAAGGGAGGAGAGAGAAACACGATCCAGATTTCATCCTTCATCCTTTTTTCTTTTTTGGCAGCGGCCACAAGCGTACTTTTCTCTACGCTCGTTGTAATCTCTCCAGCATGTTCGGAGGCCGGCCGGCCGTCATCGCTTTGGAAACCAGGGAAAACTTCCTTCTGTGCGCGGCGCCGAAGTTGCGGGGCCCCCCTCTCCGGGTGCCGCCACTTCGGGCTTGTCGTCGCCTTCGTGTGCTTAGTTTTTCGTCCTTTTCTTTTTCTTTCAAACATTCGAGTTGGGCAATTTCTTCTCGTCTTTTTGGAGCATCTTTCTTCTTTTCTTTCTTCATCTTGTTTGGTCATGGATCAAGACAGCGGAATGGAAGGGTGTGAGTGCAGGTCACGATCATCAGGAAGTTTCGAACCATTGGGAAACAGAACTTGGGGGTTGGGGATGAAGGAGGACTTCTTCGTTTCTGCCCAGCAAGAGACCAGAGAACCGCTTTGTACCTGTACACAGACACACACGCATTTCTGAACAAACAAAAAAAAGAGAACACTTTTCCGCGCTGCCAAATCTCGATCTGTCCAATCCTCCTCGATACCTCACTGCTCGACTGCCCTGCTATAATTCGCCCATGTGACTGGCCGCAGCTTCCCTTCCGTGACTCGAACCAACGGATGTTCTAGCTCATCGGTCGATGACCTGGACTTCTGGCGCGTGTGGCTCTGCGTCCCAGGCTCAGACATGGCTGGGAGGGGCGTGTAAGACACGGGTATTTCGTCATTGGGGAGTAAAAGGTAGGCTTTTGGTCCAGATACGGTCAGCAACGTCTTTTCTTTTTGGGCGGAAAGGTTTCTTTTTCTCCTCTGCCACGCCCCCTTCCCGCCTGACCCAGCCTTATCCGACACATCCTCCTCGCTTCGCTCCAACGGCGCGTCGGCATTCAAGTGACGTTTTTCTCTCTTTCTTTCTTTCTTACGCGGGTCTCACACTCACAGCCTAGTCATGTGTTTAAAAAGGTGAGTCGTCCAAAATCCGATGGCTGGCTGGTTTCTGGTTTCTGGGAGTTTCTGATTTGTCCCCGTCTCTTTCTATTCTGGTTTGGTCTACTACTCGTACTACCACCGTCCGCCATCCACAGCAGTGAGAGAAACGAAAAAAAAACTAAGATAAAAATGCGGATCCTGGGCGCCTTTCCCCCCCCCTCCATGCCCGCTTCTCCCCCCATGTCCACCCGCGCGGACTGAGGTCCGGCTGTAACGGTATGTTGTCTTTTCTGCCGATGACTCGATACAAGGGGAGATAGGGAGGCGAGACGAGGCCAGACGAGGCCAGACGGACAACAGCTGTCCCCAAGAAAAAAGAGAATTCCATGCTCGGCTTGCCCGTATCATTCTACTCAGCCCCCCGCCTCGGCAGCGTAGGGAAACAAGAATTCTCGGTTCCCCGACGCGTTGTGTACTACTAGAACATGGCGCGTTGATAGTGTAATAATACACTAGGGAAGAGGAAGGCATGGCATGGCATGGCATGACGCGACGCACCTTTACATACACGGGGACACACACCGCGCGCGCGATCATGCAACATCGATCGGATCGAAGGAAGTTTTTCCAATCAGCACGTTGTATATAGTATGTATGTTGTTATTTTTATTTTTGAGTTTTCTTCCTTCTTTAGTGTATTACCCATCCAATTGAAGGGGTGGTCCGCCGTCGAATCAGCATCAGTCAGCGCAGCACACCACGTCACAAAGCAAAGAAGAAAGCAAAAAAAAAAAAAAAAATTGTTAGTAAACCGACGAACGACGCGTTCCCTGAGTCGATACGAGAATGTCACGGTAATAGTGCATGTGGGGGATTGGCCGATAAAAACAAAATCGAGGCAAGTGTCTGGCACTAGATAATATCACCATGCAGGCGAGAGAGCGTGGAGGTGTGGTAATCGGTACTTGGTCATTGTCCGGTACGGATACAACAGTGTTTTTTTGTTTTTTTTTAAAAAACGAAAAGACTTTTTTCGGTTCGTCCAACGACCTAACTAGCATTTGCTGCATACGGACCGGCGGCCTGAAATTGAACCTGCCGTCTGGGGGCCATGCGATGCGGCACGCACCCATGGACTCGATGCAAGGTACCAGCGACGACGCATGTGTGTCTTTCTATTGCAGGCGTACTTGGCTTTTGTCATGTAGGTACTTTGCTAAAGTGAGTAATACGGAGTAAAAGTCCTTTCTTGGGAACCAACAAGTTACAACAATCCATTATTCGGGAAGGCAAACAATCCTTCGACCCCCAAACCCCCAAGACGAACTATTGGACCCAAGCCCCTCCCCAGCGCAGACCGACAGCCGCAGACTCGTTGCGTATTCCGCAAATGAGGCTCCGATGTGGGAGGATACGATAAATTAAAAACCGAGGCGTGGCGTCGGGGCCGTGGTAATCGATTTCGTTACCAACACCCATACACTAACAGACAAACACCCTTACACCGCTCGACCGTTACCCCATATCATACGCTGCTTGGCCCTTCTTGAAGAAGAAATGACGAGTGGCCCGAGCTGCCTGTTGTCTCTTTCTTCGCCCGTTACCTGAGGCGCAAACTCTGGCAGACGTGAGATTATACTACCTAGGTGAGTGCAGGTACTGAAATGATGATGGTACGTAGGCCGTGTATAACGTCTTCACTTGCGCTCAACGCACGGAACCGCATACGCACACAGCCTTGACACATCATCCCATCCCATCCATCGCTGCCAGGTTTGCCTGACGGACGACGGAGGCGGACGCCATTCCGCTCGGGCCTGTGCTTTCCTCTCGTCAAATTTTGCAGTGAAGGGTGGCGGCGGCGGCGGCGGCGGCGGCGGCGGCCGCTCTCCGACGAGATGGGGATTGTCTGTGGGTGAAGTGAAGTGGGTTCATTTGAGATGATATGATGATGAAGGCGAGTGCCTCGGACCTTGTTCGTGCCTGACAAACTATTGTCAAGCCAGCACGGGGTCCCGGCCAAGCGTCGTGTCAAGGACGGGAACGGGCCCCCATCCTCTGACTGGATCTCGTGGATGGGCTTTTTCTCTCCATTTTCCCATGTTAGTGGAGAGAGAGAGAAAAGAGTCCCAAGGTGGTGAGCGTCAGGCATGTTTCTTCGTCTTTCTCGTGGAGTAGGTGGTGGTGGTATTCTTTGCGGCAGGTACATCGCCGGAAGGTTACCCTCACCAGAGGTACCTTGGGTACGCTAAACGGTGAGCCCCATCCGGGGCCGAATCGAACGGTCCCCGGGTCTCCAGTCCGGCGGGTTCTCCGTCCAGGTTCAGGTTGCAGGGCCACCTTACACCGCAAAAACGAAGGACAGTAAGAAAAAAAAGAAAGAAAAAAAAAGAGGAAATAATCGAGCGAAGGAGGTGCAAACTGATCAGATAATGGCCTGGGCGCGAGAGCGGTTCACAAGCCCATCAGCCCACCGGGCGAAACAGCATGAAAGACGGTCTCCAGCAGGACCACGAACGCCCCAACGCAATTTTGGCGCGGCCCGCTCGGACGACCGCCAGAGGGATGGACACCTAGAGAGGGACGGCAGGCCCGCTAATCTACAGGCCCGGCGCCCGCCCGGAACTGGGTATGTTGGTACCACAGTGAGGGTACTTTGGTGCCGGTGCTGGTACAGGTAGGTACCTGTTCCCGGTAGGAACCCACGAAGGTACGCTACACAAGGTAGGTACGCTAGGTACGCTACCCCCATGCCACGCTGCTCGCCTCGCCCGTGGGGACCCTGCAAGGTACCCAGACAATAATCCGTGGGTGTTATTTCGCCGGGCATCGGAGCCCAGGACGGATGCCAGGTCCCGAGGTTTTAGTGCTAAAGAAAACCCGGGCCCCATCTCCATTCGACCAGGTCCGCGAGGCGAGGCCGCGTCTTTTTGAAATTGGCCCTTCCCAATTGCACTACCCATGAACTATTGTCTCCCCCAGGCCCCCGGCCCCCGGCCCCCGGCCCAGGACCCCTCAGGCAGGCCGAGGCGAGGAGAGATCTCCGGGCGGTGGTGCCCCCTCTGCCCTCTGGTTCGCCCGGCACATCTGCTGTGCTAGTGTCAGGTAGGTAGGTAGTATCAGGCCCATGGTCGTCCCAAGGGTCTTTCGTCCCACTCGCATGAAGTGAGACTGACTGTCCGGTCTTCTGTACACTAGTAGATGCCTCCTTCCCCTCGAGCTGGGTGGAAGAGCCGACCGGAATCTCGATGAGAGGGGCTTTTCGAAACTTCCAAGGGGCTCCATAGCTTCCATTGCATCTCCAAGTGCCGTCTCACTTGCTGCACCTCAACCTTGCGATGGAGTCCGCAATAGAACATGTGGAAGCATCTACGACGAACCCCCTGCGATGGAACAGAACGTGTGGATTTGATATCCATTCTGTAGATTCCTTGGTAGAACACCTGGTTGTTGTATGCATTGTACTGCGGAGCGGACTATTACTTTTGTACCTTGGTAGGTAAGGTACGTTGTGGTAGAGTGTACCTGCCCATCCTGACTTATACAGGCCACTGATGGAAGGTGCTGCCCCATCCGTGTAAATTGTCCGAGCGGAGCGGCGCGCTTTCTCCATCGGCGACCGGGTTTTTTTTTTTTTTTTTTTTTTTTTTTCGTTATGCCCTCACACTACCTCCGCTTCCCTGGCCGTGCCACTCGACTTCCAGCCGGGCCTTTGATTCACTCCGTTCCTCGTACCATCTCGCCCTCACCATCGGCCCCCGGCCTCGCCACGGCTCCCAGAAAGACCCCGACGACGGAACCTTCGAGTCATTCAAGGGTCTCCCTTCGGCCACCCGGACGAACCGGTCTGTTCCCCCCGTCTCGCGGCCCGCCATCCGCCACAGACAGGCCTTGTCAGAGCTGACCGGTACATCGAGAGAGGCATAGTGAGACTAGCTTGGCCTGCACAGCATAAACACACCAAGGAAGCACAGGCTGTGGCTGCACATAGTCAGGCAAGCATCAGCAGCGAACCAGGTTCACAGGGCTCAGGTCCTCGCGTCAGCCTAAGGGAAACAGTTGTACGCCATGTCATCCGAACAGCTGGACGTCATCGCCCTAGTCTCGGGCGGCAAGGACAGCTTCTTCTCCGCTCTGCACTGCCAGAGGAACGGGCACCGGGTTGTGGCCCTCGCAAACCTGTTCCCCGCCGCCCCTGCCGGCATCGGCTCCGACGCCGTGCGCCGCTCGGCCCGCGGAACCCTCATTTACACGCCCCGGCCGGACCACGTGAAACATGCCTCCAACGAGCGACTTGCCTCCCAGGAGGACGGGCCCGGCGAAGCGACACCATCCGAGGACACCGACCTGAACAGCTTCATGTACCAGACCGTCGGCCACCAGGTCATACCCCTGTACGCCGACGCCACGGGGCTGCCGCTCTACCGCCAGCCCATCGACGGCGGTGCCAGGTATGAGGGCAGAGACTACGACTCTCAGGCGGCGGCCGCCGGGGACGAAACCGCGGACGAGACGGAGAGCATGCTGCCCCTGCTCCGCACCGTCATGGAGAACCACCCGGAGGCCAACGCCCTCTGCGCCGGCGCCATCCTGTCCACCTACCAGCGGACCCGCGTCGAGTCCATCGCCCTGCGGCTTGGGCTTACCCCGTTGGCATACCTTTGGAAGTACCCCGTCCTGCCGCCCGTCTCGGGTGCCGTGGAGGACGCGCAGCTGCTGCACGACATGGCGGCCGCGGGACTGGACGCCAGGATAATCAAGGTTGCGAGCGCCGGGCTGGACGAGGACTTTCTCTGGGAGAGGGTGAGCAGCCTGGCGGGCGCCGCACGGATCAAGCGCGCGCTGCGGAGGTTCGGGGCGTCCGGGGGCTCCGTGCTGGGCGAGGGCGGCGAGTTCGAGACGATCGTGCTCGACGGACCGCCGGGCTTGTTCCGCTCCGCCGTTGAGGTGCCCGAGTCCGGGAGGCGGGTCGTGAAGGAGGGCGGCGGTACGTCATGGCTGAGCTTCGAGGGGGCGAGTGTCCGAGAGAAGCCGGTGGGCGAAAGCTTCTCCCCGCCCCGGGTGCCCGGCGTCTTGGATCCTAGGTTCCAAGCTCTCCTGGATTCTCTGCCCTCAACCCTGGATCTCCCGTCGGAGTTGGCGGAGGGAGTGCTCTCCGAGGGTGATGGCAGGGTCTTGGTATCCGTTAAGACGCCGGGAGAGTACCATTGGACGGTCGAGGCAGACGTGCCCCTAGGCAAGCAGTTGTCCGTCGAGGAGGAGACCGAGGATCTCGTCAAACAGATCCGGGACCTTCTCTCTCGCCACTCCCCGCCGCTGCCCACCACGGCCATCACCCACACCGTCATCGTCCTAAGGCGCATGACGGACTTCCCCGCAATCAACAAGATCTACGGCGGGCTGTTCAATCACCCGAACCCTCCCTCGCGAGTGACCATCTCCTGCGGCGATGGCCTCCCCGAAGGCAAGTCGATCGGCATTCATCTGACGGTTAAGCCGGACCTGAAGCAGTCCGAACGCAACGGACTCCACGTGCAGTCGCGCTCTTACTGGGCGCCCGCGAACATCGGACCCTACAGCCAGGCCATCGACGTGCCCCTGAACGGCGTGCCCCAAGGCGAGCAAGGCTCGGTCAGGTCAGTGACCATCGCAGGACAGATCCCCCTTGTGCCGGCGAGCATGATTCTGCCCGTGGAGGGCGCGGGAAACACAGAGATGCAGATCGTCCTCTCCCTCCAGCACCTCTGGCGCATAGCCGTGGACATGAAGGTGCAGCTCTGGACCAGCGCCGTGGCGTACTTTCCCAGCACTCCCGAGACAGACGTCATGCGTCTCCAGGCCCAGCTCGCCGCCGCCTCCTGGAGGGATATCCATGCCCGCGGCGCCGACGATGACGAGGACGATGAAGCTGGGCCCGACCTGTGGGACCGCAAGTTCAACCCGCAGTACATGTCTCTCGGCGGCGGCGACGATGCAGACGCGGAGCCGAAGCTGCCGGACTGGGACGCCGTCAAGAGCGTAGACGAGGACGCGCCGAAGCCGGTGCCGCCTTTCTTCGCGGTGGAAGTCGAAGAGCTGCCCCGCCAGGCCGGCGTCGAGTGGCACGCGCACCTCGGCCTCTCTCAGGTCCCGTCGGCGGCGGCGGAGTACCTGACCTCCGACATCGCGCCCTCGGACGAGATCCCCTTCCGCCGCCGCGTGAGTCACTTCGTGATCTCCGGCGCGGTCGCGCACACGACCGTCTCCTGGCTCGCAAGCAAGGTCCGGACGCCGGCGTCGTTTGACGACGTGGACGAGTGGATGAGGAGGGCGTACCTCCAGGCCGTCGGTGGAGACGCTTCCGATAGTGCGGCCGGGTTCCCGTACTTGATGTATGTCAACGGGAAGGAGCCGGTGTTCGCACCTGCGAAGGGAGGGTACAAGAGGAGCGAGGCGAGAACTACTGCGTTTGTGCCCGCCAAGTCGATCTGGGCCGCCGACGGGGAGGAGGTCCTTGCAGTTGGTCTGTTCAAGTAGACTTTTTGAGAACGAAATAACGTTAAAGCTGCTGTGCTGGTCCGTCGTGTCTCTTTTCATGTGCATGTGGTTGTCTGGCGCATGGCGTAGTGGCCCGGCTGGAAGGTGAAGCAGGCTGCTGTTCCCACATCGTTCCAAGTCAACGCTTTTCCTCGAACAACCGAGCAGGAGAGCCTCCCAGATACAGCCGAAAAGCAAAGCCAGCCAGATATAAAAACCGAAAGCTTCTACGCGCGAGAGGTCGGATGGCGGCGGCAACTTCTCCGTATTCACGTTCCTCGGTCTTGTTCTTCCCCGGAGGATCACCGTCCTCGAAACACTCCGGTCCAGGACCCCTCGACAGTGTACAGACGGATAGCGATTAATATCTGATTAACAACGTCCAACCGGCCGCCCACAATCTTTGCGCGCAGTCAGTCCGAGGATCACGTTTCGCATCTTGAAATAGTTCAGGTGAGTAAATCGGTTTCGAGGCTGGGCTTGATCACCCGCACACGGAGGGAGGCGACGCGTTCATGCACTCGGGAGGATAGAGAGGCCAAGTTCACTAATACTACCGACTTTAATTAAACATTACTAAACCGAGAAAACGGTGCCGCGGCAGAACAGACCAGGACCCAGAAGCAAGCAAAAAAGAAAGCTGGGAAACAGGATCACTGCGCAAGCTTCTCCACGAAAGCGCCTCCTTCTTTCGAATACGATGCCAACGCGCGCGTGACATCGTCAGCACGCCGGATGGGAGTCTCCCGCAGTTCCAAAATAGTCGTTTCCGTCCT
>WIGN01000179.1:0-81666 GCA_014235955.1 Colletotrichum sojae | reverse complement strand
GCAGGTTGTCTGTATTTGCTGCGCTTCTTGATCTTCTCCAGGTTCTTATTCACGTCGTCCACAAGCTGGTGGCCCTTCATTTCATACGTGCCCTTGAGCGTGGCAAGAGCCGTCCGTAGCAGCGCCGGTGGCTGGTTTAAGAACCCGGTCTCTTGGAACTTGCCATTCTGGATAGTTTTGCCAAAGTCGTACTGGAAGACGCCACCGTTCCCGTTACCCGGGCTGCTAACGACGACATCACCGAGTCGGATGTCGTGTTTCGGGCTAGGCGCGCCACCTCCAATGCCGGCCATCAGCCCAATACGCACGTTCGGGAAGCTATGGAGCATGTCTCTAGCCACTGTTGCTGCCGAGGCTGTGCCGTATTGGCCATCGGGTAAGGCGGCAATGACGACGTTATGGCTGCCGATCTTGCCCAGAATGTAGCTGTTGTTGTCGTGTTGGGCGACATGTCGCGGACCTCTATGTTCCTCGTCAAGGAAAGCCCGGGCTGCAACAGACTCGGCCGTGATGGCGCAGATCCAGCCGACGGTGTAGGCTTGGGGATCAGACATGGCGGTGTTCGAATAGCAAAGAGAACAACGGCGACGGCAAGGAGAAACAGGTCAAAGAAATCTAGGTGAGGGGATGGGTTCCTCCTAATATTTGCTGGACCTCATATCAGGCTGGCACCAGTCAGCGAGCGAGACATGACTGGGGTGCTCGAGGGCTGATTGATTGGTGTAGCGCCTGCTGACACTGCCTTGATGAATGAAGCCCGAGGACCAATGGGACATTCATTGACAACATGTAGGCGTGCGGCGGTGCAACGACGGCTTGCTGGCGCAGGGCATGGCGAGATCTTTATTGGTGCGTTGGGGCATCTTCGTGGTGGGAAGTGGAAAAACATGCCGCACGCCTGCCACTCACAAATAGGCAGAAGTGGGTCGGTGTCGGCTCGATTGCCTTGTCATCCAACACAGGGGAATTAGATCAGGCTCTATAATGGCTTCAGTCGTATTATGCATGGTCCCTTTCAACGTCTCGTTGATATTTCGGTGTTAGTGTTATGTGTTGATCAACAATGGTGGGTCTTGAAGTTGGCTTTGGGGGTAGGTCAATAGTGTGCGGTCCGTCCCGCTAACTTTAGAGTGATGAGATTAAGCTTGTCTTGTCAGATTGTCTGGGGTAAACCAGATTCCATAGTCGTCGTGGATGTGCTTAAATCTGTTCGAGTGATGGATTTCGTCCAAGTCCCCAAACCTGGCCTTTGCAAGGTATTGAACTGCTCACAAAACGGCGACTTGGCATGGGTCTCGTGTGGTCCCTGGAAGCCCCTCCCTGGAAGCCCATGGAAGCTCATGGAAACATGCGGAGGTAGCCACGTGGCCTGCTTTCGTATCCAAGGACCTACAAACAAACAGGCGATGTGGCACCAATGTGTCTTGTGTTGCTTAACCTACTCCATACAAGAAACGCCGCCATGGAAAATATCGACTTCGACTGGCTAGACGCCAACTCTGCTATTGATTACAGGACCCCCGAACTGCTAACGTCCGACAGTCCCAGAGCCAGCTCAGTCGCTGAACATGCTAATCCCATCGCCGATCGATCCGACTCAATTGAGCAGACAGAGCAGCCACGGGGTGATCGCGTACTCCCTCTCCTGCGACTGGGTGATTGGCAAAGTACTAAACAGTATAACAAGAATGGCCCTATTTGCATCCATTATGACTTTCGATGGAAAGTCTCCCAGCGGGAGAAGATTCGAGCAAGGCAAGTTTGTTCAGACACAGACCTGGATCTGGTCCTAGCCCCGAGCGATTTCTGGAAAAACGATTTCGAGCCACGACTTGCAATCCTACTGAAAGATGAGGATAAGCTCCCGGGAGACAGTTACACGTGTGAAGAAGCGATCGTCGAAATATCCGTCGAACGAAGCCGTCAGCGTGGTCTGAAGAAACGATTCAAAGGCCTGGAGATTGACTGGAATGTCTTGGACAGCCACGTGGAAGGTCTAGGTGACCTATTCGGCAAGGGCAGGAAGATCACATTTGGTGTCGAGTTGATCTACAAGGAAGCAACGGGCAACGTCGTCGCGACGGCGAAGAGCAAGAAAAAGGGACAAAGCGCCACGGAGGCACAAAAGCTTCAGAGAGCCGCCGACGCCGGTCTTTGGGCCCGAGTGTACAAGCATCACCGCTGCAGGGGCAAACACTGCAAGCAAGGACCCCATTGCTGGCTCGACGAACGAGGAAACCATCACCGGTTGCTGCCCACGCACTTGGAAGACATCTTCAACCATATCAAAGGGAGCATGAAGGAAGGAGAGGAAGAGGATGACGTCGATGTCAATATTGAGATACCATCCAGAATCCTTGGAGATATTTTGAGTAATAGCCGGAAGCGGAAGGCAGAGGATTCCATTGACTGTCGTGGATGTAGAGCCCACGCCTCATCCCAAGGTAGGCTCCGGGATACGGGCGAGACGAGCTGCCACAAAGACGCTGGAGAGGTCGAGGGTGATCGGATGGACAGGCTCGAGGAGTACTGCAGCTGGAACCTGCAACAAGTCAAGAGTGACAAGTGGAGAGAAGCTCTGCAGGCTGCCAACCAGTTTGCTGCGGATCAGTTTCTTGAGCTGAATTCCATCCTTAAGCACCCAAAGGTGGCTGCTGATTTGATGGTGAAAGGCGGCGTGAAGCCTGGCATTGCGCTTCAATTCGTGAGCAATATCGATAGATTTGTTAAGGAGACGAAGAACCCTTGAGGAACGAGAGAGGTTTTAGGTTCAGACGGTCGTTACCTGCTAGAATAGGATTTATTCAGGCGGCTGTGTGACGGATATGCCTGCATGATGAAAGTGACCCTCCGCCACGTCGGTGTCGTCCCCCACCACATCGACGCACCACTCCAGGAACATCTTGAACTCGCGAGCAATAAAATCCTCGTTCTCGCACCATTTTTTCTTGATGAACCTCTTCAGGACGCCGAAATATTCCTCGATGGGGTTGAAGTCGGGCGAGTATGGTGAGAGAAACTCCAAGACCACCCCTGCTTCTCGGCACATCTGAACGATCTTCTCCGAATGATGCCACGATGCATTGTCCATGACGAGAACGGATTTTGGCTCTGGGTACCTGCCACAATGATGCAGCAACTGGGCGATGAAGTCCTCAAACAGGTCGCTGTCAGTTGAACCTTGGTATACTCGCCTTAACACGATGCCATCCTGTGTGTACGCCGGAAGGATGTGCCACCGTTTGCCACGACCGAACTTCGTGGTCTCCACCGGAGAAAAGCCCTTGGGAGACCACCCCCATCGACGGTATCCCGCCCTCCTATCGCAGCCAGACTCATCAACAAAGACGAGCTGATAGGACTGATACTGGGATATCCGATGCAGGTAATGGTCTCGTAGGTCGTCATCCCGTTGTTGAGCGATGCGACGAATCGTCTTTCTCGTCCACCCGATCGATTGTAAGGTACGGCCGATGGATCGCTCCGATATCCTGATACCAAAATTGCAATGGAGAAAGTCTGCCATTTCACATCGGTACATGGACGGCTGTTTGGTTAGTTCATCACAAAGGGCCTTCTGCGTGCGCGTTGTCATGCGACTGCGACGGCCGACACGGGCTGGTTTGAGAGCACGCCTCTCATAATCTGGTTCGGTCAGCCGCATCTTCTGGACGGTGCGCGTAGAGCATGAGGCAGTCGAGGCAATGAGACGATTTTCAAATCCATGGGCTAGGAGAGTTTTGATCAAGGAACGCTGTGCGGCATCCAGTTGCGGCGCCATGATGATAGCTGACACGAGAGCGTCGTCTCCGAGGATGAAAAGAAGGGAGATGGATAAGAGGAAAGGCCAGTTAAGCAAGAATGGGTGCTCAATAGTTGCCAGACAGGCTGGGTCCCTGACTGCTTACCTGTCAGCCATTTTCGGCTGCGTCCAAGTTGGTGTTGTCCAATTCTGGCTCTGGCCAATTTTGGCTCTGTTAGCGACGGCTCCCGGAGAACCTGCTCACTACAAGCGTAATCAGCCATGCCATGTCAGCCACAGCTCCGCACCACCACTACTAAAAGTGTTAATTAAAACAGTTGGCGAAACCCATTACGCCTTTTACTGTACCAATAGGATACAGTCTGAGAACTCCATTGAAATACTGGCGGATTAGGGGGTATTACCGACAGAGTGTTTCGACCGCTAGACCACAGCCCCTTAGAATGGAAAGAGTTGGACTGATACATAAGGGAAAGGGCGTTTGTGTGTGTGCGTGGATGGATGCCTGAGGGCCTGAGGGCGTCGAAGCCATCGCGGTCTGGGTGATTGGTGGCGGAACTCTATTGGTATGGTGTTGATGCTTTTTTCCAAGTCCACGTGACCTGACTGGGCCGCCAGGACATACGGAGAGTAGCCCGTGGGAGGGCCAGTTCAGAAGGGTAATATGATCTTTAGTTACCAAGGCTGGGTCTGGCTGGCATTTCGAGAGAACGGTACATGTTCTAAACGATTTAAAAAGTAAGTCTTACCTAATGATCAATGGCTCTCAAATTTGGTGTCTGCTAGTACGTCGCTATAACAACCTTGTCCGAGCAACAGTCGACATCCAACGCCTCCTCCTCTGTCGTGGCGTCATCTTCCAAGAAGCTTGCATGCCGCTCGCACACTGGCCAGTTTTTCAACTCCTTAGCTTGCCTTGACGTGACGTTGAACCTGTCCTCGAAAGCTTTTCGCACCATCTTCCGCGTCTTACACATAAAGATGGACGGATGGGAGATCACAAACAAGGTGGCCTGGAACGCCGTGTTGCTGTCCCGAACGTCCGACTCAAACTCGCCCAGGAGGAAGAGGTAGACGAGTCTGAACGCAGAATCCCGTGCCAGTGTTTTCGAGCCTCCCTTCTTCCCTCCTTCTGCAACCCAATCGTATTTTCCCCTCCATAGATCACTAAACACCTCGCCCAGCTTGCGCCCCCCTAGAACGTCAACGGCTAGGAATTCAAGCGTCTCGCAAAAGATGTGGTAGTCCGATAACTCAGATGGCAGACGTCGGAGGAAGTGCCGATACCCATTTTCCACGCCGTAGTGGATGGTGTCAAAGAATGGTATCTCATTGTGGATGGCTTCGCGACCGCAAAGGGCTTGAAAGTTGGCGAAGGACGCGAAGTATGGAATCTTCTGGACATCGACGAGATATTCGGTCGTCCCTACACGAACACTGACGCGTGAAGCTAAATCTTATCGTTAGACGACGGGTCTGAAAGAGCTGTCACGTCGCGCTTACCTGAGGGGTTTGTTGAATCCATCGTCTAAGTGATGGTTCAAATATCGGCTTGGCAATACGCGCATCTCCTTTCCTGACACCTGACTGCGCCGAGGAAAAAGCAGCTCCTTTTAAAACCAATGTTCAATAACGACTTCTCACTATAAAGCCTTCCGGCGACATGGACTTTGATGTTTGAAACGGGATGAACTTAGAGTGGGATGCCGCCCAGTTTCCGATACGCCAAAGCTTCTAGTGCATCCGACATATCATTCGCCCCCCCTCGAATCCAACCTTGAGTCAAATCTCCAAGCCGAGAACAGTCCCATTCTGGGGGCGACCAGAAGAACGAAGGGAGAAATCATGTGGATACCTATTCGAAAACTAAGATCCCCTTAAAAGGGGTTCGAGGCGAGCAGAAGTGCCTCCTGAGTGTAGATTGGTGTAACTCCGGCCCCCGGTCTTCGGCTCCGAAATGAAAGTGGAGATCCCTCCGGCATGCTGATCAGTCTGATGGTCAACCGGTCGGAACCTTTTCGGACCCGGGCGGCCCTACCCTCCGGACCGCGGTGCGATCTTACTAATTCGAAAATCCCAACGGTCATGCTCTCCTCCCCGGCAGCGAAACTTTCTTCCCTTCAGATGAGTAATACTATATTCGGTAGACTAAACCGGAACCTCCGGCATTTGCATCGATAAGACGGCACTTCGCACCGCTCAGGGCGTCCCCCACAGAGTGCCGGTGGGATTCGAGACTTGGCATTCGACACCTTGTCCTACTACGGGCATATACGGTCTCCGTCAAAAGATTGAAGAGCCAGGCTGCCGGAGTCCAGTGCCCACGAGCAGTCCTAGCGACGTAGACCCACGAGAGCTAATTCACAGATAACAACGAGATCAAACTGGTTACGTCCCTCCCGCCCAGGTATCTCTACGCTCATGTCATTGCCCCCTCATCAAGTGGGCCGAAACTGTAATAGACAAGATACTACCCCTCACAAAAGGGGGGATAGATATCCCGAAGCTCGAAAGCCCGTAACTTGGGTGTGAGTGATGCAATCCCGCTCCCCCTTCAAATGAAGCTCCCGCAGCTCCCGAGTCATGAAACCTCATCCCAGGGAACTCTGTTTTTCCCCCAGTCGGGACGCCTCGGACGTCTAGTTGATTATAAAAAGGCTGGGTCGCCAAGTCTTCTATGTTAAAGTGATCGACTTGAAGCTGTGAGAAGGACTCCTCAAGAAACCAAACAACCAACAGCAAAACAAAAAACATCCCAAAAATGCCCCTCCGCGTTCTCCTAACCGGCGCAAACGGCTTCATAGCCCAGCACATCCTCGCCCAGCTCCTGGCGGCGGGCCACTCGGTCCGCGCCGTCGTCCGCACCGACCGCGCGGCGTCCCAGCTCCGCGCAATCTTCCAGGACGTCCCGGAGTCCCAGCTCGACTACGCCATAGTCCCCGACATCACCGCCCCCGGTGCCTTCGACGCCGCCCTGTCCAGCAGCAAGCCCCCCTTCGACGTGATCCTCCACACGGCGTCCCCGTTCGACTTCCGCGTCGGCGCCTCGGCGGCCGACTTCCTCGACCCGGCCATCAACGGCACCGTCGAAGTCCTCCGCGCGGCGCACCGCGTCGCGCCCTCCGTGAAGCGCGTCGTGGTCACGAGCTCCACGGCCGCGGTGGTCGACACCAGCGCCCCGCCAGTGACCTCCCCGCCAAAGATCTACACGGAAAAGGATTGGCTCGAGACGTCGCGGGAGGCGGTCGAGTCCGCCGTCGCCGCCGGCACCGCGGTCCCGGCCCTGCCCTACGTGGCCAGCAAGACCCTCGCAGAGCGCGCGGCCTGGGCCTTCGTCGCAGAAACGAAACCCTCCTTCGACCTGGCCACCATAAACCCGCCCATGGTCTACGGGCCCGTCCACTCCGCCTCGTCTCTCAAATCCCCCGCGGACCTGGGCCAGAGCAACTTCATGCTGTACTCGAGCCTGCTGTCCCCGGAGCTCACCGAGGCCTCGCCCGTGCCGCCGGAGCTCATGCACCTGTACGTCGACGTGCGCGACGTGGCGCGGGCGCACCTCCTGGCGGCGACGACGCCCGCCGCGGGCGGGAAGAGGTTCGTGGTGAGCCCCGGCGGGGCCTCGAACCAGCGGATCGCCAACATCTTCCGGGCGGCGCTGCCGCAGCTCGCGGGGAGGATACCCAAGGGCGACCCGGAGAAGACGGACCTGCCCGAGGGAATCTACGGTGTGGATTCGTCGCTCGCGAAGACGGTCCTGGGGCTGGAGTTTACCAAGGCGGAGGACACATTTGCGGATTCCGCGAGGCAGTTCATTGAGATCGAAGAGTGGGCGAAGGCCTGAAGATTGAAGTCAGCCTCCTAGATGCGAATATGAAAGTTACCGTCCGAAAAGAGAGTCACGAAGCGTTGGCTCGCATGAAATCCGACTTGAGAATCCTCTTCAAAAGTGGACTTGGAGAGGTGATCGTAGGGTTCATCAGAGCGGGTTCCTTTCGCAATAAATAAATACATTTGAGGGGGCAGATCCAAAAAGGTCCCTTTCTTCCAGTTCATCAATCATTTGCCTCATTACTAAGTCACACGTCCCGCCCTAGGAAGTGGCGCCCGCAGGCTCGCCCTCAACGGTCAAGGCCGCCGCCTCCTCAGCGTCGCTGGGCTTGACGAGGCTGATGGACACGTCGGGGTCCTGGGCGTAGACGCGCAGCCCGAGCACGCAGACGGCGTTCCACGGCGGGGTCGTCGCCTCCTCGCCGTCGTCCTCCGCCTCCTCGGCCTCGGACTCGGACTCTTCTTCTTCTTCCTCGGCCTCTTCTGCGGCGGCGGCGGGCTCTTCGGTCGTCACTTCCCCCGTGACGGCCTCCTGCTTCGCCGGCTCCTGCTCGGTCTCTTCGGCGGGCTTAGTCTCCTCCGCGGGGGCAGGAGTGGGAGTCGAAGCTTCCTGCTGCTTTCCCTCGTCCTTCTTGGGCTCCGGAGCGGGCGCGTCGCCCGGTTTGGTGGCGCCCGTCTTGGCTGCGCCGGGGGCGGCAGGCTTGTCCTCGGGAGGAGGCGACTTGAGACCCGTGCTGCCGGTCGACTCCTTGTCCGAGTCCTTGACGTCGGTCCAGTCGCCGTCCTTGTCGTCCTTCTTCCCTTCCTTGCTCTCTTCCTTCTTATCGTCCTTCTTGCTTTCCTTGCTCTCATCCTTCTTCTTCTTGCTGTCTTCGCCCTCCCCGGCCAGATCGGAGACGACCTTGGCGGTGTCCTCGAGAGCCTTGGCCGCGACGGCGAGCGCCTTCTTTTGCTTGCGCTTGCGCTTCGCCTTCTTGTCTTCCTTCTTCTTCTTCTCCTCGGCCTTCTTCTTCTCGAGCTTGTCGTCCTCGTCTGGCACGCCGCCCTTGGCGTGCGCGATGTCGTACTGCAGGCCGACCTGGCGCAGCTTCTGGGGGTTGCGCTCGGCGTACTGCTTGACCACGTCCTCGACGGGGCGCGCCCTGTCGTGCCGCGTGGCCGTCACCTTGGGGAGGACCTCGTAGATGCCGGGCTCGAGCTCGACCTCGCAGCTGACGGAGCGGTTCTCCCACTTGTGCACGGGGCGCACGCGGCAGATCTGCTCCTGCTGCGCGGGGCCGTCGGCGACAGCGGCCTTTTGCAGGACAAAGTGCAGCTCAAAGTAGTACTGGCCCTCGAAGCCGCGGAAGTACCGGTCGTCGAGCTGCGTGAGCACGATGACGACCTTGCCGGACTTCTTTACCTCGACGACGAACTTGGTCTGCAGATAGCCCGTCACCCACGAGACGTTGGCCGAGGACCACCGCTGCACGACGGTCCACTTCTCGTCGAAGAGGCGGGTGCGGTGGATGTACATGAAGGTGGAGAGCATGTCCTCGTACGACATCCAGAAGACACCGTCGTCGCCAAAGGTGTGGCCGATCTTCTTGAGCCAGTACGGCGTCCACTCCTTGGAGCCGTCGGACCAGGGACCGTTCCACTCGCCGACACCGCTGTCAGAGCGCTCGCCCCACGGGTTGCGGATCTGGACGAGGCGCACCCTCTTGCCATCCTCACCGACCTCCTCGCGCGACTGCAGGATGGAGTAGGCATGGCCGAGGGCGAGGCCGCTCTTCTGCCAGTCCCAGCCTGTGCCCATGGCCGCGAGGGCGAAGACGAACTCGCCGTCCGAGTTGACGAGCTCCTTCCAGAGCTTGTCTTTACGGAGGACGCGATTCGTGGCGATGGTTGAGGTGACGCCACCCGTCATGTCCTCGACGCCCTCGCCGGGCCACCCGCCTGAGATGGCCTCGTAGTCGCCGTGGACCTTGGCGTACGCCTTCTCGAGCAGCGGAAGCCACGTCTCGTTCTGGTCTTCGCAGCGCGCAAAGTACAACGCATCGGATCCTGTCTGGTTGCGCTTGCGGTGTAAGCGGGCCTTCTTGCCGCTGGCGTCGTAGACGTCGCTGTAGTAGTCGAAGTCGGTCTCCTTCAGGTACAGGTTGTCGTCGATTACGACGGAGACCCACTCGCCGTCACGCTGGAAGACGAAGCCGTAGACGCCGCACTCCTCGTCGCGAGCGACGCAGACCTTTTGCATCAGGTCGCGACGGTGGGCGATGGTGGCTACAGCGGCGAGCCACCAGCAGTCGCCGTTGCCGCCCTGCTTGATGTCGGAGGAGGAGTAGCCGTTGACGGTGAATTGGGGGGACTCGAAGATCCAGTCGACGCGGTGGATGGACCCCGGCCAGTACGATTCACTGCCGCGGACGCCCTGGCGCTTGTTCTTGGTCTTGCCGGAGCCGGAGCCGGAGCCGGGGCTCGCGTTCTTGGGGGCATTCGCAAAGGCGCCGAAGCTGAAAATGTCACCCCCATCCCCGAGGTATCGGCTGACGGCCGTCGGGTCTATGGGGATGGTCGAGTTGGGACCGAGGACTTGGGCCGCAGTCAGGGTGTCGAGGCTATTCTTGATATCCCAGCCGGTAACGTTTGGGGTACTATCCTCCACCGCTCCGCTGCCGATGCCGTCATCGTCCCGAACAAGCCCGTTGAGGCAGTTGCTGTCCCGGTCGTGCTCGATATCGAAGTCCGGGTCGGTGAACTTCTCGTTGGTGCGATCGCACTCGCGGACGATGCGCTTAACCTTCTCGCGGCACTCGCGGGCGGCGGCTTCGTACGATTCCTGGGCATTGCGCGTGGAAGAGGCGCCCTTAGGCTGGAAGGCCGGAAGGAGCGAGGCGTAGAGGGAGCGGGGGAAGACAGAGGTCACCTTGCCCGGGTGCTTGGAGTGGAACTTGTCCCAGAACTCGGAGAGGATCTCCTGGGGGGCCTTCTTCGAGCGCTTGTTGGTGCCCGGGGCAGGTGGCGCCGGTGGTACAGGGTCGCCGTAGGTCGCCATGCTGGGCGTGATTTCTTGAGAGAAGACGATGCCCTATTTGGAGTCCCCTGTTAGGTGTCAGCTAACCCCTCATGGAAGGACCCGATTTCCACGATGGCATATACATACGATGTATTCGTCAGGACAGTGACAGACGACTTTGTCGGACGACAGTGATAATCGTAACAATCAGTGGTGTTAAGAAACAGAGCAGCGCGAGAGGGTGGTAGAAACTATCTTCTCACAATAGTTAGCTGACACCGAGTAGAGCGCTCCGAGGATACCGCGAAGGTGGTTGGCGGTGATGATTTCGCGGAAGAACCTCGCTCTGAAGGTTCCAACGTGGCAAGGCTCTGGTTTAAATAGCTCCTCGAACAATGAAGCGAAACAACGAGCAACTCAGCTCGGCTTGGAAGCTCGCTGCCAACCCCTCCACGACATCGACGCCAGCTCAGAGCTGACCCCGGCATGCAAGCTAGGGCTGACGCACTTGCGATAGCTCCCGCATACAACACCCACACTGTAACCGTATTGGTTGCTTGGGGGCCAGGGCGGTTGGCTTCTGATCATTGCCTCGCAAGGCGACCAGCCAAACGATAGGAAGCCGGCATGATCGCGCGACACGCCTGACCAGCAGCGAGCGGATAGAGCGAAGGAGCAGCGGGTGGTTGCAACGGCACCGCCGCATGCATTTGTTCTGCAAAAGACCGACCGGCTCTGGCTCCGTCTGGATGGCTAGAGGTTAGAAAACGAGACGGCGCGAGCCAGGCTGGGCCTGCTGGGATCCAGCTCCGTTGTTCAGGGTCCCCCCAGTCGAACATTCAATCGCGCCACAGCGGTTAGCGCCGTGAGGTTGGTTCTTAGCCTTCCAGAGAGTGTGTCTCGGAAAACAAAGGAAGCTCTTTGGCGCGTCGTCTCTCCTCGCCGGTTGGCAATCTCACGTAATATCTTGACCCAACCGACATGCGGGCGATGCGATGCAGGCCATTAGCCATGCACCTTTACGACCAGCCTATTTGGTGACTGCGGGGGGTGCCATACGCAAGGGTTCATCGCGGTGCCTGAAGCTGAAGTTCTGTGATGCTGGACGGCCTGTTGAGCCGGCTTGGGTTCTGACTGCCTGGATAAACCCGCAGATCTATTGGGTGGCTTCGTGTCTCGTGTCAGCCGTCGGGTGCGTTGCTGTAGGCAATTCGGACTTGTGCTACAAACCTTGTCCTGGGTATGCAAGCCAACGCTTTGGGAATCGCCATCGTCAGCGTTCTCTTGTTGGCGGCAACTGCGAAATTCCATCCAAGACCTTTGTTCAGGGAGGGAGGGAGGGAGGGTGGTGGGAGGCGGTCGTCTATCGCCCTTGGGGAGAACTGCTTCGCAAGCAGAGCGACAGCAATTGCCGGCCCAGTCATGATACTTTGCAACTGATCGTGACTCGGCCGAGAACTCAATTCCTCGAGGGTAATCGTTGTCGATGCTTCTGCGGGCATGCAAGGGCGGCGTGGCTCTGTGGTTCAGGTTGTGTAACCTCACACAACGCCGTCATTCGTCGTGTCTTGAGGCAAACCGCAGTGCATCGTATCCGAGTGGGGAGCACGAAATGTCGTCGCTATGCCGTTATCAGAACTGGCATGTTGTTCTGAGGCATTCCTGGCGAAGATCCATGGAAGAGTGTCGTACAGTGCCCGTACAGAGGAGCATCCATGCTGGAAGTTAAGTTGACCAGTGTACTATTAGAGTGCCCGCTGGAAGGGAAGGTCGATGGTGCGGGGACGGTGTGTTCCATACAGTGCGCAATGTTTGAAACTGTATTTTAGCAGCCGTTTCCCTTGCGTTATCGGCTTATCGAACCCTCGGCTCAAGTCACGTCACTGCTGCCGAATCTAGGTACGTCTGTGTAGCGTATCCCCAGGTACCGAACGGAGGTATTGGGCCTCAACTCCACAGCCTCACACTTTCCGAGCGTCGCCCGGAAGCCAATGAAAACACCATCACCGCCTCTGACGAGCCTGCTCCTGCTGTCGTCACGCCCTGTTTCGCCATCATACTCTCAACCATGATCCCATTTTGTAAATCCTAACCCCTATTGAAGTATCAGCACGACAATCACGACCCCGTCGCCGCCATGTCGCAGCCGCCGTTTGCCCCGGAGGACGATGTCACCATCACGCATCTCGTGCACAACCTCGTCGAGGAGGCTGTGCGTTCTGTCGAGGGAGTTCCTATCCCGTTGGCGCGTGAGTAGATCCCGCAAAACAAATGACAGTCTGCGGCTCCTTCATCTGACCAGTCGCACAAAGCGCGAGCCCCTACACAATGGCCTGTCGAAGAACTGGCTACCCGCGAAGCCATACGACATGCCATCAGCCCCGACAAAGTGAGAGAGCTTCTCGACTTCTCTGCCTTAAACTATACGGAAGAACCCGACGACAACCTCGTCTGTCCAATCTGCAAGCTGCCCGTCATCACCCCGGTCATCACGCCATGCGATCACACCTTTTGCCTCGAATGCCTGAAGCGCCATTTCTTCTCGTCCGACACTTGTCCCATCGACCGGTCCAGGTTCCGAGCGAAAGATTGCAAGACGTCAAGACTGCTGAGCAATATGCTAGATAGCCTCGTGGTGGAATGCCCGAACACCGCTCGAGGTTGCAATGAAACAATGAAGCGGGAGGAGGTCGTCAAGCACGCGATAGGGTGTCGGTACACCCTGCAAGACTGCCCGGAAAAGACGTGCAACAAGAGAGTAGAGCAATGGATGGCTGTCTCGGGAAAGTGCTGGCACTTTGAGCAGAAGTGCGAGTATTGCGAGGACAAGATGGAGGCCGTCTTTATGGCGGACCACATCGGCAAAAGATGCCCAAAAAACACCACAAAGTGCCCCGACTGCGGCGAAACGACTAAGATGTCCGATATGAAGCAACACTACGAAGAAACCTGCCCTGAGGCGTCGGTTTCCTGCAAGTACGGCGACTACGGCTGCGAACACAACGCTGTGCGGAAGACACTGGGGGCTCACGAGGACGAGTGCATCTACAAGGTGGTGGCTGGTGTCGGAGAAAAGGTTAAGGCCCAGGAGAAGCAGATTGAAAGGCTGCAGAAGCAGACCGAGGAGCAGGAGCGGCAGATCTTGGAGTTGAAGGACGAGCGGCGAGACTGCATCTCCTGGGACGACGTTTTTAACCTCAACAACGTCCAGGGTGGGCCCAAGTTCAAGCCGACCGAGGCAGTTATGACCATCTACGAGGACATGGAACGCCGCATGGAGGAGCTCAAGAAGGAGTTTACGGATCTGGAGGGTCGGCAGACTGTTATGATGCTCAACCAGGTCATGCCCATCAAGGACCAGATCACAGAGATCCGGAGCAACTTGGGCATCCTCAAGATGCACATGGCCTGGCTCATGAACAAGAGCCGCGAAGAGGTCGAACGCAGCCGGCTGGCGAATCGGACTGTCAGCGGGACCAGCCGGACGCGCGGCAGCTCCGACAGCGACGGCGAGGCCTCGTCATCTTCGCGACGTCTTAGTGACGGTTCGAATGGCATTCCTCGCCTATGACGGCATTTTGCTTGGCGCGAGCACGAGTGTGCCTCGACACCTGATGACTTTGCACAACGGCTTGGCCTGCCCACATTGGGCCACCAAAGCCCTTCGAACCTGACCTCTGTACAGTATGACATTTGAATTTGGCGTTGGCGGACGGGATCCCCTGAATGAACATGGAACGGAACGGAAATACCCTTGAGGCAGTCCGCTCCGGCGCACGCTCATGAAAATAAATTGTTTCTCACGCACAATAAGCCAGTGGTACTGAAATCTGAACACATCTACCTGTATCAAGCAAGACTCGTGACCCCCGGACGGAAAGGAGTCCAAACATCCATTGAATGTACTGATCTACCGGACTGTTGACAGGTGTCAGGGTCTTCGAGCAAATTCTTTGGGCGGGACATGCTGCATTTGTTCCGATGTTGGATGCGAAACAGCAACCCTTCCGTCATCTGAACCCAGAAGACCCCTTCCCGAGATGCCGCCGTCGAGACAGCCCGAGCAACAGGTCTTGTTATACATCACCCCCCTGCGTAGTTCAGAATCGCAGGTAATTGTATTCCAGAATGGTAAAGTTGATTGGAAGTTGGTTAGATTGTCGAACACATTTTGCCACCATGCATTGGAGTCTGTGCCGGCACACCGAGCCAAGAGGGTGACGTCTAGCAGAAGGCATGCTCATTTCTAAGAGGGAAAAAAAAATAAGAAGCCACAGAATGTAGAGAATTTCCGATGTTTCTTTTCCACGAACAATTCCTACGGATGGAAACCTTTCGAACGGAGAAAGGCCAAAGCCACGAAGTAGTCTTGGGAGGGTACCTTCCTCTAATACTAGTGTAGGTACCGGACTTGGGTGCCTGGCATGAGGCAGCAGAAATAAGCCGTGGGTGGCTTATTAATAAATAAGTACCCGATGGAACTTTGGAAGGTGCCCTCGATTTCGCGCTCCCAACATCTTACCTCATCAGCGGACTTTGGCACTTTTCGGTGGACTTTGCCATCAAGATACAGTGGGCGTTCCGCTGTCGGATTTAGCCAAGGAGTGGCTTTAACGTCCGTCCACGCCCCCACATTCACCGCCCGCCCACTCCGACTCCCCGCCAAACACCCTGAACGACGAAAGCGAGGTCCTGGTCGCAGCCCACCTTGCCAGACCTTCCGCAAACTGCACCTACCCACGCGAGTGCCTGCCTCACGGTCCCCTTTCAGCCTCGTCCTCACAGTACAGGCTGTCACCCCAGCCTTGACCTTTGCATCTCGTTCGGCTTCGTCTTATTTTTTTTCTTCCCTCTCTTCAAAGCCGAGCTAGAGAATATCGCCGACGACGGTTGGAGTCTTCAAGATGGATCCCAACCAGGACAACCAGACGCCCGCGGCGTCCAACTCGGCGACGATGAACGAGGTAGGCTTCTTTCTATTTTCGTTCCTTCCCCAGTCACCCTCTCTAGTATGACCGCTTGCCCTACGCGTCCCCTTATCCTGCTCTGGTTTTCCCGGCAAATGCTCTGTATTGCGACACCTCGGCCCTGCGAAAACGTCGTTGCCGCCCGCCGTCTCTGCGAATCCCGAATTTGACCTCTTCGATCTCCTCTCCTTCGACTCCCCGTCGACACCGGACCCTCGAACCTACGTTCTGCCTCGATTCTCTCGACATTTGAGGCGTCATCCTTTCCAGCGCCGGCTCCCGCCGATGCCTGTCGAGCGGGGATCGGTACAGACAGCATACGCGGAACCAGTTGGGAATAGAGACAGGGCAAGACCAACAGGTCAAGGGTGAAATTGAGCGAACACAGGGTTCATCATGGTTAACTGTTTTACTTGGATACAGATCCGCCTGCGACGCCTGGCCAAGCTTGGCTCTACTGCCAGAACCTCGCCTAAACCGGAGGGCAGCCCCTCGTCACCAAGCGCCGAAGCCTCTGGCTCCTCGACACCTACCGAAGACAAGGGCAAAGCGCCAGCGGTGGAGACCAAGAAGATCAACATCACTCCCTCTTCGACATCGAGCCCGCAGAACCCCTTCAACCAGCTTGGTTTGAAGTCGGAGAATGGCACGAGCGATCAGGGCGCACAGAAGCGAGGCGCCTCCAAGGCGGACGTGCCGGCCCCCGTCACCAAGAAACCGACCCCAGCCCGGGAGGAATCGTTCGACGACTTTGCCGACAGAACTCTGGCCCAGATCTTCCGTATCACCGTTGATCCGCATCGTTTGACCGACTCCCAGGGCCACAAGCTTACGTTCTTGCCGGACACCAACCAGGAACTGACAGACTCGGATTTGCCGCTGAAGCTCACCCCCACCGTCCTCGATAGTGCTCTGTTGGAGGCGTTGAATGCTTGGCCAAGGGACAAGCATATTCTAAGCTTCTTGCTTCCTTGCTTCAAGCGCATTCTCCGCCTCGCCACTTTCGTGAGAGAGACCGCGAAGGATAAGCGCGAAGTCTTTGAAGAGGCTAAGCGGCTGTGCATTAGCAACTGCATGTTTGCCCTGACCCTTCCAGACTTGTTTGGGTAAGTTTCTCCCTGACGGATGCTGCGTGAACGATATTTACAAACAGTCCATCAGACGCACGCGACCCGACAACTTAGTCCCGTTCTTGCTTCGGGGCCTCGAACTAGAGGATGGCGTGTGCCTGGACTTCTTGCGGGAAGCCGTCAATCGCTTCCCCGAGGACGACCAACTGCCAGTAGTATTTGCCGAAGCCATGTACGGCATCAGTCGCAAGTTGTCAGGCATGACCATGGATAAAGATTACAAGCCGTACATGAACGTAAGTCTTCATTCTGGGAAGGAAGTACTGCGTGCGCGGATGCTCGCGCATCTAGAACTCAGCTAACTCGTGTCAGGCGTTGATGACCTACACCAAGTTCCCAGCTTTGCTCAGTGCTGTGGCGCAACACCCAAAGTTTTCCGCCGAGAATATGACGGGCCCTGACATCGAGACCGAGACCATCCTCGGTCCCTTCTTTCGCATATCCCCTCTGCAAACTGAAGTCACACTCAATTACTTCCCGAACCCCCGAGGACTTGACAGGGGCATAGCAGCTCAGTCACAAGAAGCGTTGCGAGCTATTTTGCGCGTCCACCAAGACGAGCTATTCACAATTTCTAACGCCTTCGTCCGCGCCGGCGTCGCAACGCGAACCTCTCTACTCGACTGGTTCGGCTCGTGCGTCAACGTCAACCACAAGCGCCGAGCACTGCAGGTGGATCCCAAGGATGTATCTTCTGACGGTTTCATGACGAACGTGACGGTCATTCTGGACAACTTCTGCTCGCCCTTCCTGGACACGACGTTTGGAAAGGTTGACAGGATTGAAGTCGAATACTTCAGACGCAGCCCCAGAGTGCACATCGCAGACGAGACCAAACTCAACGCCGACCAGGCGACCTCGGATGCATTCTATGCGAAGAAGGCCGAAGGCACATCCAACTTCATCTCCGAGGTGTTCTTCCTGAATCTCGCTGCACACCACTACGGCAGCGGGGCTACCAACTCGAAGCTCAAGTCTCTCGAGCGTGACATCAAGCACTACGAGAAGAACATAGCCGCCATGGAGGCGGAGAAACCCAAGTTCATGAACGTTAGTCTTGACCGCATTGTCGTTCGTGTCTCTTCGTACTGATTGGCCACCTAGGACGCTGGAAGGCTTGCCTTTTTCGAGCTGACTCTCAAACGCCACACCAATGTCCTTGAGAAGGCAATTGCCCTCAAATTCGCCATCGAGGCTGTCTTCACGGACGAGAAGATGCAGGCACTGTCTCTCCGCTTCATGCGATATGTCGCTGTTTGGCTTCTCCGTCTCGCCAGCCAGTCCCCCTATACTCCTGATAAGGACCTTCAGTATGTCTTCCGCCTCAGCCCTCTGGACGCTTAATAACATGTGACAGACTTCCCCTGCCCGCCCAGAAGCCCGAGTCATTCTCATGTCTGCCCGAGTATGCCCTCCAAAACATTGTGGACAACTTCAAATTCGTTTACCGGTATGTTGATCCTCTCCCTCCTAACCCCGTTGTGCCTGCTCTCTGACTTGTCCACCAGCTACGTGCCCCAGATCATGCCTTCGGCTGTTGGTGATGAGATGATCGCGCTCTGCATCGCCTTCCTCCGCTCCTCAGAGTACATCAAGAACCCCTATCTGAAGTCGTCACTGGTGACTCTGCTTTATTCGGGCACTTGGTCTTTCATGCACTTTAAGAAGGGAGTCTTGGGCGACCAGCTGTACGGCAGCAAATTCGCCAACGATCATCTTCTGCATGCGCTCATGAAGTTCTATATCGAGGCCGAGTCGACCGGTGTCAATACCGCTTTCTACGACAAGTTCAACATTCGATATGAAATTTTCCAGGTCATTAAGTGTGTCTGGGGTAACGATGTCTATAAGCAGCAGTTGACCAGAGAGAGCAAGTAAGTGGTTTTCTGATTTTGTTCTTGACTTTTTTTCTTTTCCTCGCACTGTTTCTGGCCTTGGCATGGACACCCTGGTGGGAGCTTCGCCTACTGGCTTTTCTTTTGTCTTGTCGCGCATACCAGGCATCTATCACAGAAGTGCACTAACAATGCAAAGGGTCAACCGGCAATTCTTTGTACAGTTTGTCAACCTGCTGTTGAACGATGCCACATATGTGCTTGACGAAGCCTTGACCAAGTTCCCTAAGATTCACACCCTCCAGGCAGAGTTGGAGATGGGCAACACTCTCTCGGCTGAGGATAGGACAAAGAAGCAGGAAGAGCTGTCGACTCTTGAGGGCCAGGCCACATCATACATGCAGCTGGCCAATGAGACATTGGCGATGATGAAATTGTTCACATCTGCATTGGCGAGTGCATTTACCATGCCCGAAATTGTCCAGCGCCTGGCCAGCATGCTGAACTACAACCTGGAAACCTTGGCCGGTCCCAAGATGGGTCAGCTGAAGGTGAACAACCCACAAAAGTACCACTTCCAGCCTCGCGTTCTTCTCTCGGAGTTTGTGGATATCTACCTCAACCTGGGCTCATCTCAGGCCTTTATTGAAGCTGTCGCGCAGGACGGCCGCTCATACAAGCCGGCAACCTTCGACAAGGCTAGATTCATTCTCATGAAGCGAAGCATGAAGGAGTCGACCGAGCTGGAGAAGTTTGACGCGCTGAAGCAGAAATTCCACGAGGCCAAGGAACTTGCGGAGCAGGCGGAGCTGGATCTGGGCGACATCCCGCCCGAGTTCGAGGATCCCATCATGGGCGACCTCATGAAGGACCCTGTCATCCTGCCTTCGAAGCACATTGTGGACCGTTCGACGATCGTGCAGCACCTGCTTTCAGACCCCAAGGACCCCTTCACCCGACAGCCGATGACGGTGGACGATGCCATCCCCGACACGGAGCTGAAGGCGAAGATCGAGAAGTGGAGAGAGGAGAAGATCGCCGCGGCCCGGGCGAGGGCGCAGGACGGCGATGCTATGGACATCAGCGAGGATTAAACATGGTGTTCGGGTTTTCTTTTGGGTGAGGGAGGTTTGACGACTGGGTAATGGAATCACGAACTTGGACTTGGAGCTGCCCTCCAGGGCGGCCGAGCATTGCATCATGTTAGAGTAGACACACGAGGTCCCCTGCGGTTCAAGGGGCCGCCGACTATCAGGTAGAAAATAGGCAGAGGTCTAGACACGCATGAGCGCGAGCACGAATGGTAGCTGGCCGACGGTGAAGTGATGATTGAGGGGAGGCAAAGATGGTCATTTCGGGGCGACATGGCGAGTATTTGTGACAGGAAGCCTCGCGAATTCAGCTGAGCGAACCTAGTCACGGGGCCTGAGGCCGAAGGCAACGGACTTTCTCGCCGGGCATTCGACCGAGCATCATAGAGGCGAGAAAGGGTGAGCAGACGACTCGAACCCGAACAGGCCGGAATAAAGGGGCCACCGGGCGAGCCAGCGAAGGCATTACGAGGACTAGTAGCGAGAAAGCAAAAAGTAAGGCTTGCTTTCTCTCTGGCGGTTCGTGAAAATGAGACGGAAGAATTACAACTTCGTGGGCGCGGCGGGCCGAAAAGGAGAAGCGTGAGAGTAACGTGTGTTTTCTTTGGGGTTTCTTGCTGACCAGGTCGGGGGGTCCTTCACCGAGGGGTGAGGGTGAGAGGGAAAGGTCTAGGTGTGGTTCCGAGATTACGAGAGCAGGGAAAAGTCGAACCACAGTCGGCGTATTTTCGTAGGGGCTGAATCACAGGACGGTGAGGCTTCTGTTTGGGGGGATACGTGGGGGGGGGGGGGGGGGGGGATAGTCAGGGTGGACACGGGGGGTTCAATGTGCGGGGCCCTGGTTGAAGAATAGATTCCAAGTTCAAGGGTGATGGGTTCGGACCGTGAGCATTCTGGGGAGGGGTGGTGAAGATGAAAGGTGGGATGTTTTGTGTCGTGCAGGACGAATAGGGTGCGGACCGCCTGGCCGGATTCAGGATGGGTGATGGTTGCTACGGCTGATTGAGGCAACCCTGGTGATGGATGACATGCGAGATTTCGTGGTCAAGAAGAATGGGCATGTCATTCTCGGAGATTTGGGGGGCACATGGGAATGGGCATGCTGAGGTGATTATCAGGATGGGGGACGCGTGGGCGAACAGCCGGTCGTGATGTCATTGGGTTTGTCGTCGGTGAGGGAAATATTCGACGGCGGGATGCTATATTTGCTGCTCTCCCAAGCAATCCACGCCGTATCAATACTAGCAGTCAGCTCCTAGCTACTAGGTAGTTAGGGACTAAGGAGCCTTGCAAATGCAATGAAAGAACATGCGAGCCGGGCTATCCAGAAGTGATGCGCTGGACTCTCTGTATGCTCCCCGAATGAGTGATCCCTAGGTGGTTTCCATTAATGGCCCCAGTGAATGATTGACGTGCAAAGGGCTGATGGGGTGTAGTGGCAGGCCGGGGCCAGGGCCGCTGTAGCGGAAGACCGGCACGGGCGGCGATTGGGCGGTGGGTGCGCTAAAGGGGGCTGATGGATGGGTGGGCCACCCGTGCCAAGCTTTGGGCGTAGCGCGTCTTGGGACCTGGGGAAGGCCGTCTGGCGGTCTCTTGGGCTTCACTTGGGTGGCCCTGAGGAGGCCGCCTCTCGACTCGGTGAGGGTAATGGGTGATAGTGTACCTGGCTAGGCACCCAGGTAAGTAGGTACCAAGGTGAGGTGCTGTAAGGTGTACCGAGATGGGATATTGGGATGCCCATTCGTAACACGTGCTTTTGGAGAACCTGTAAGGGGAAAACAGCCGATTGAAAAAAGGAGGCTCGGGACGGATAAGAAAGTCATCTCGTTTCGGTTGAGGTGTTTCTTCTGATTTGCGGATTATATCGAGTTCCATTCGTCTCACCGTCCCAACTAGTAGCAATCGTGTAGTACGTAGCTGTTACCTCTCAACTTGGTTCTCGGTTCGGGGAGGTGTCTCGACTACCTAGGAACTCAAGTAGCTTTAGTAGCTTCGCAGTCAAGTACAGTCGATAAGAATGGCGAGCAGAATACCTACCGCCATGAGCAACGCCTGCCTAGCATCTGGGTGTTTTCCTTCTCGATGATGTAGCTCCTTCGCGGCGGTACGTATCCGCTACACCGCACCTTGGTGCCCCGCCCCGCCTTCCGGGTTCGGGTCGGTGCAAGTGTAACTAGAAATCACCCCACCTCTGGGCTTGGGTTAGGTCGGTTTCCCCTCCAGCAATGGAAGCTACCACCAACCCAAGTACCTACGTACTTGAAACCCAAGGTATCCGTACCGTACAGCTCCCAAGTCCAAGTCCAAGGCAAGTAAGTGCCTCACTCAGCAGCTTCAGGCACGCAGCCATCAGGGATGGAGCTAATGGAGCTCTGCCCCTTATCCCGATCAGGGTCTGTCCCTGCTGTCAATGATGATGGCACTGGCTCCCGCCGCCCTGCGCCGCACTCGAGCTGTTGCTTCCTGCCCCGGCAGCATGCGGTGCCACCGTCTCCCGCGCTCCAGCTTGGCACCTGCTGATGCCCTCCTCTCCTCTCTGTTTTCCCCTTCTCCCTCACACCTCACGCACTCAGGAACCCGTTCTGCTCTCGCCAGTCTTCCCAATACCCTCGTCTTCGTGGCCCCTCGACCAGTCCAGTCTCGCCTCAGCTTCAGCTTCCTCTTCTCATATAAACGTCGCCTCTCGTCCGCCCTTCGTCCTCCCGTTTCGAAGGCCTCCCCTCCTCACACGTTCCATCCACTTCTTGAAATACCTGTGTTCATCACAAACCGTTCTTCAAAATGGTTCACCTCGCCAGCGTCTCCACGCCTCCCGACTCTGGCTCCGAGGACTCCGCCAGCCTGTCCAAGGTCATGAAGCAGCTCAAGACCGTTCAGCTGCAGCTCGCCGACCACGACGACTGCTATACCACCAGCGTCTACGGCTCCCGCTTCGCCAACCAGGACCTCCCCAAGCGCGAGATGCCCGAGAACGAGATGCCCAAGGAGGTCGCCTACCGCATGATCAAGGACGAGCTCAGTCTCGACGGCAACCCCATGCTCAAGTAAGGCCTCTTCTACGCCATACACCTCACAGAGTACGAAGTGTCTAACCTGTTGGCTACTCCTCTCCCACAACAGCCTTGCCTCCTTTGTCACCACCTACATGGTAAGTTACCCGCCCGCATGGCAAGTGACAGCACCCTTGTCTCCCCGCAAAACACCACCCGCGCTGACCCCCACCCACCCCAGGAAGAGGAAGCTGAGAAGCTCATGGCCGAGTCCTTCTCCAAGAACTTCATCGACTACGAGGAGTACCCCCAGTCGGCGGACATCCAGAACCGCTGCGTCAGCATGATTGGCAAGCTCTTCCACGCCCCCGTTGGCGCCGGTGAGGGCGTCGGCGCCGTCGGCACCTCTTGCGTTGGCAGCTCCGAGGCCATCATGCTTGCCGTTCTGGCCATGAAGAAGCGCTGGAAGAACAGGCGCCAGGCCGAGGGCAAGAGCACCGACCGCCCCAACATTGTCATGTCCAGCGCCGTCCAGGTCTGCTGGGAGAAGGCCGCCCGCTACTTCGAGGTCGAGGAGAAGCTCGTCTACTGCTCTCCCGACCGCTACGTCATCGACCCCGAGGAGACGGTGAATCTCATCGACGAGAACACCATCGGTATCTGCGCCATTCTGGGCACCACTTACACGGGTGAGTATGAGGACGTCAAGGCTGTGAACGACCTGCTTGTGGAGAGGAATCTCGACGTTCCCATTCACGTCGATGCTGCCAGCGGCGGTTTCGTCGCCCCTTTTGTTGTCCCTGACCTGGAGTGGGATTTCCGTCTGGACCACGTCGTTTCCATCAACGTTTCTGGTCACAAGGTATGTCTCATTCGTCAGGAGAGTCTACAGGCCTTCGCTTACAGCCCCAGTATGGTCTTGTATACCCCGGTGTCGGCTGGGTCGTCTGGCGCTCCGCCGAGTACCTCCCCCAGGAGCTCGTCTTCAACATCAACTACCTCGGCGCCGACCAGGCCTCCTTCACCCTCAACTTCTCCAAGGGCGCCTCGCAGGTTATTGGTCAGTACTACCAGCTTATCCGCCTCGGCAAGAAGGGCTACCGCGCCATCATGTCCAACCTGACCCGCACCGCCGACTACCTCACCCAGTCTCTGGAGCTGCTCGGTTTCCAAATCATGTCTAAGCGCTCCGGCGAGGGCCTGCCTCTTGTCGCCTTCCGTCTCCCCGATAGCGAAGAACGCGAGTACGACGAGTTCGCCCTCGCTCACCAGCTGCGGGTCAGGGGCTGGGTTGTGCCTGCCTACACCATGGCGCCCAAGACCAACGACATGAAGATGCTCCGCGTCGTCGTGCGCGAAGATTTCAGCAAGTCCCGCTGCGACGCACTCATCACCGACATCAAGCTCTGCATGGGACTGCTCGAGCAGATGGACCAGGAAAGCATCAAGAAGCAGCAAGACTTCATCCACAAGCACCACCTCCACAGCACCAAGGCGTCCCATAACCACCCAAAGTTCAGAGTTTGTCCACACCCTCGCGAGAGATGCACCCAGAATACGATGACGCTGACTTTCGATGACAGAAGGAAAAGCATTCGCTGCAGGGTAAGACTGGCAAAACGCATGCCATCTGCTAAGCCCTTTACCGCCTGCGGTAGCTGTCATAAAGACAGCTATCTGCGGCACGAGATTAACGATTGACACGACACGCACGATGGACTGCGGCTTGGGTCGGGCTAGGTGGGCGGACTTAGTTTGGGAAGGTCGGGAAATGCATATATACTTTCGCTCAGTGCCCTTCTTGGCGTGTATTCTTGAGAAGCATCCAACGCGATGCATTTTGGATGCAGACTGCTAGATATGATTTGCTCAAAGAGGTGGGAAGACTGGGGGGTTAGAAAGACCCAAAATCTGAAAGAAATACATCGATGCTGCTTCCATGGGCCATCTCGACTACTACCACTGCATATTCTACAGAATCGAAGCGTAAACCATTGGAATTTGCACCATACCGCGCGCCGTCATCTTTGCAAATGCAAACGCAACCAAAAGCTCCCCTGCCTGTCCGGCCGTCATAGATCAAACCTGAGCTTCATCCGGTTCTCCTGCAGCGTCTTCTCCAGCGCCCCGTCGTCGCCGGCGTAGTGCGCCAGGTTCATCGCCAGGTCCGCCCAGGAGTTGCACTCGTCGTCCTGCCTGGCATTGTACGCGTCCACGGCGTGGTTGAACGAGGTGGTGACGAGCCACTCTAGTTCCTCTGGGGGGAACGGATGGGAGGTCTGGAGTTAGAGTCAACAATCTAGATAACCCCGAGTGTGCTGCCGAGACGCTGTTTTCCAGAACGAAAGCATGATTGGGAGGAGGAGGTGGGAGAGGGAGGAAAATAGAAAGGGCGAGGGGGAAACAAATACCCACCTTGGAAGAATCCCTCGCCATGCCAATCGCCTGCCTCATCAACCGCTGTCCCAGCCCCGCGTCGAGCGGCCTAACGGCCTGGAACATGCACCGGACGTACTTGGCCAGCTTGTCGCCCTTCATGTGCTCTAGCTCCCAAATCTCATTGACGATGACGCCGAGGGTGGAAAACATGTCTGTCGTCATCAGCAATCCAAACATCACCAGAAAATCCAAAACATCAGACAAGAGCGAGGGGCGCATCTCACCATGCCCAGACAGCTTCCCCCTCAGTACGATATCCCCCATCGCCTTGAGCGCGTTCACGTCGCGGGTGGTCTTGACCGTGCGGATGATGTACCCCAGCGCGTCGTACTTCTTCAGCGCCACGGCCGCCTCGAAGTCGAACACCAGCAGCGTCGCGAGCTTGGCCGTCAGGTCGCTGGACACGCGCTGATCCGCGACGATGCCCTTGACCTGCCTCTGCAGGGCCGTGTTGTACGCCTCGACGTGCTTGCGAACCGCGAGGTAGTGCTGCAGCTGCCTCTCGACGTTTTCCTCCGTTCGGGCGAGCGAGACTAGCGCGGCGGCGAGGACGAAGTTGCAGAACATCATGCGGAACGAGATGTCGCTGGCGGCTTCTGACGGCAGGTCCGCGGGGTAGTGCCTAGCGATGTCAAGGCAGCAAGTGAACAGGCGAACGAGTTGAGACAGGTCCCAGACGTGTGAGTTCTTCACGCCGAGGTTGTAGGCGTTCTGGCAGAACCAGTCGAGTTCCTTGACGATGAAGAGCCGGTTGCCGTCTTGGTCTCTCGGGTCTCGCTGCACGGCTTCCGAAGCTGCACACCCGGCGTGGTCAGAGCCGTAGACGCTGGGATCTTCGGTGAAACCATCTCCTTACCTCCTTCGAACATGCCCAGCACCTCCTCGACCGCGGCCCTGCGCTCGTCCGTCCCCTTGGCTGCCTCCATCAAGGACACCGCCAGCCGGATATTGCACCGCAGAAACGCGGGAAGGTGGATAGGCGACGTCTCGTTGAACTCGTTTCTCTCGGCCAGCTGCTTGATGGCCTGCATCGCGCACGCCACGTTGTTGGTCTTTTGCGCCTCGAGCAAGCAGGCATACAGAAAGTTCGGGTCCTGGCCGGCCGTTGACCCGACAAGCTGCAGACATTCGGCAGCAAGATCGTGGTCTGACGACCGTATTGCGGCTTTATACATCAGGTACCGCGTCATCGGCTCGTCTTGTGCTGCCTCTGACATCTCGTGGAAAGCCTGACGCGCTCTCTCAATATTGTTCTGTCCTAGTGCGCAGAGAATGAGCTTCCTGCGACCGTCAGCGCGATAGCATTTCGGCTCCTGAACGTCCGTACCTGCCAAGTCGTGACCTATTGGCGGGCCCTCCATTCTCAAAGACGGGTTGCAGCGCGAGTCGGCACCAGCCATCTGCGATATCGAAACATGCCTGGCTGTAGTTGACTTCAATTTTTTTCCACATAAGCTGATCAAAATATTAGTCAACTTCCTTCTGGAAAGGGTGGTTATGGCCATACCGTCAAAGCACCGACGGCCGCGGACGCGTCAAACGGCTTCGTCAAGTTCTCCTGAACTCCGGTCAACACCTTAGCCAGCGCCTCGACGGCCGCCATACTGTCCCTCTGGCTCGTCTCCATCCATATCCTGAACAGAACGAGCCTCTCAACCCACTCGTCGCGGCCCGCCGTCACGATGGTGCCGCCGAGCATCCCGTTCACCACGCCCGCCGCGAACGAGGGGCTCTTGTCGTGCAGCTTCCGCGAGTGGTGCAGCAGCAGCCTGAAGTGCGCCTCGGAGAAGTTGAAGCAGCGCACCATGCGGCGGAGCACGTCGGCGTACGCCTCGATGTCGAACGCCTCGGCGGGGGTCTTCTGTAGCAGCTCCAGGCGGAGCAGCAGCACCACCGCCTTCTCGCCGACCTCGGACTCGATGTAGTTGACGAGGTCGAGCGCCTTCTGCGAGGCCTCCGGCGTGTCCATGCCGAGCAGCGCGTGGATGTGGGCCTGGCTGATGGACAGGCGCAGCTCGACCGCGTCCCGCGACAGGCGATCGAGGTCCTGGGTGCTGATGACGTCGTGGGCTCGCTCCAGCCAGCGCACCGCCTGCGTCAGGTCGCCCTTCTTGGAGAGGTCTCTGCCGATTTCGAAGAGCACTTCCGCCATCTTCTCGGCCGAGATGCGGTCGAGCGACTCGAGTATGGGCTGCGCCTTGCCGTACATGAAGTCGGCGACGTTCAGGTTGTCTTCCTTCCAGCACTGCGCGGCAGCGGGAGGTCAGAATCGGACACGAGCAGCAGTCGCTTTTTGGGAGTGACTTACGAGCGCAGTTCGTAGGATGTAGTACTCCGTCTCGAGGCGTTTGCACTCGGTCAGATCGTCGGGGCCCAGCATGGTCTGCTGCAGCTGGGCCAGGGCGCTGCTATAATTCGAGGCTTTCACGAACACGGCGCTCGCGAGCTTCAGACTTCCGTCATCTGCCCCAGTCAGTCACGTCATGAACCTGCAAAACTGTTCGCAATTTCCGCTGACCGATGCACCACTTCCCAGCCTTCAACGCCAACTTCATCAAGTGCACGACGTCTGGCAGCTTCGGCGACCGTTCCGACCTCGCGGCGTCAATCATGAAGAACGCAAACGTCCTGCTGCGTAGTAGTAGCCTGCTCCTCGTCGGCGGCATCCCGGGCATGTCCTCGCGGCGTAGCGTCGTGCATCGGTTCCACAGCTCGGTTCCCCTCACGTCGAGTTCGTTCTTTTGCGTCTTCCCCTTGACCGGTCCGGCGAATGTCATGATGCCGTTGAGCTGGGGCTTGAGTTCGGCGAGGAGCGTCTCGACGGACGGAGGATCGACCGCGGTTGGCAGGCGCCTGGACAGGCTCTGCGCCAAGACTGTAGATGTGTCGCACGGTCAGCTGGGGATGACATTGATGACGGTTGCTCGCGACGAACCCGTGAAGGAAGCAGTCTTTCCATTTTGTCCTGTCGCGGGCGGGTTTTTCGCAGCATTTGGCATTGTCGAAAACAGATGTTTCTCATAGGCGACGCGACAGCGTTGATGGAAGCGGACGCAGTGGCGAACACGCACGGGAGGATGGTGGAAAAGCAAAACAAATGACCGATGAATGTACAGCAAAGTTTGAAGGCAAGGCACCGGGGGCGAGTAAGAGAAGTAATGTTGAATTCTGAGAGTGGTGAACGCCTAGGCGTCCCCAGGAAGGCACGTCCATGGAAGAACGCACTTTCCTCTTCAGCGCCGGCCGCGAAAGTGGGGGCTCGGCCCGAAGAGTGGGTCCAATGCCTCCCGCTCCGGTAGCCTTATGCTCGGCCCAAGAGTGAAAAATGCGGATAAAAGTAGGTAGTGTGTAGTCGTATGTACTGGCCTTTCACAAGTCTTTGGAAGGTAGAAATGCATGCAGTCAAAAAAAAGAGTTACCCTGGTATCCTGACGCCTACCCATTTTTTGTTTCTCCTTACCCCAAGCCTACCCCCCTGCAATGCTAGGAATTACGGACGAACTGGGTCGTTGGGCAAGAAGTTGCCTATGATGAGCGTGGGGCTAGGTTTCTGTTAGACAACATCTTCGATGCGCGGAGGTTGTGCAGTTACTTACATCTTGTGGTTGTCTCGTTGAATCATGAATGAAAAGCAGCAGTTGATGACGGGATCCGTCGCCTTGTCGTCTGGGTTTTTCAGAGTGCAGGCCGTGAGTAACGTATCGTGGGACGGATCGAAAGCGATCGTTCCAAACTCCTCCCAATATCGCACAAGTGACTCTTCGGTGAGTATTTCGTGTAAAGAAATCTTGCCCTTTTCGTTCCGTTAGCCGAGACTGCCCCAGTCACCCACCAGGCTATACATACGTCACGCAGGTTCTCGACCGGAACGTGCAGCAACTCCGCCATCTCGTTGTTTCCGCGGAAAATCTCGCCCGTTCTCCTCCAGCAGCACGCCGGGACAGCCATACTCGCAAAGACGCGGTCGTACTCCATCAGTTGCTTCTCAAACCACATCTCCACGTACAGGAGCTCCATGTCCGTGAGAGCCTGCGCCTTTTCGCGGAACTTGGGGCGGAACCGGTCGATCGTCCGCAGGATCTTCTGCTTGGACGACGGCGCGATGTGGCTGTCGAGATATGTGCCCAGGCGCGCGTAGCCCTTGACGTAGTTGAAGGGTTTCAGCAGGCCGGCTTCGTACTTGGCCTTGAGCACGCGGTCCATACGCTCTTCTGGTGTATCGTTGCCCGACGGATCCGCTGCCTGAAGGTAGTACTCGCGCGCCTTGTCCTTGTCGCCCTGGACGACGCTCCCCGGACGTGATATCGCCTTGCCCTGCTCGACATTCGGAGGCGGCAGCATCTGCTGCAGCGCATTGGCAGCGGCCGTTCGGGTCGCGTTGCCATTGTTCCCAAAGGTGGGCAGCATGTCGTTGGCGCCCGCTGTCCTGCTGAAGGCGGGACTGTTCTGGGACTCGTCGGAGAGGATGCCCCCGTCATCGAGCAGGCTCGTTTGGAGGAAGTCGTTCAACAGGTTAAACTCGTGAGTTACTTCGGGGGCGATCATGTAGTTGGGGTGGTAGTTTTGCATGTCGTGGTAGTGGTTCTGGGCCGTCAACCATGCGTCGGAGAATCCAGCGACTATTAAGCCGGGAGGCGCACTGGTCAGCTCTGTGTCGTGCCCGCCCTGCGCATCGTCTTGCTGTTTCCCTCCTGGGAGGCCGGCGTCCGCAGGAGGAAGAGACAGGAGAAACGAGGCAGCGCCAACGCCGCGCCTAAACGAAGGAGGCGGGAGGGGTAGCGCGGAGGTAAGGACCTACATTGGTTCATGTTGCTGCCGTTTCCCGGCATTCCGGAGACTGGTGACACAATGTGCAGCGGGTTGCCTTGGCCCAGGACGGCAGCGCCAAAGGCGGACGCCTTCCTGTCGAAGGGCGGCGGCGGGCCCATGGAGCCGACAGCAGATTGGTCGATGGACCTCCGTGCGAGTTCGGACTGCGTCGTCTCGGAATCGTCAACGGCGGAGGTGGCATGGGAGCTCTTGGGCTTCTTGGAGTCGGGATCGCGGGGCTCGTCGTGGCAGAGGTGGCCGATGTTGCGCTTAAGACATCTCGTACACGGTCGCTCCTGGAGCACGACATGGTCAGCGGGTGCGCCGGAACAAAAACAGAGTGGTTACGGGAGGGGAGCTCCAGGGGAGGAAGAGCCGCAAGGGATGGCCCTATCCTAGAATCTGAGCGCGCACGAAGGCAGAAGGAAACAGATCTTACATACGAGATCGCATGTCATATGCTACGTAGCCAGCAAGACACTATCCGTCAGCCATCTTTTCTCTTGTCTTTCTTTCTTCCCGCTTGTGGTCATGTTGTGCGCGCAGGGGCGCAAGCATGCAGAGGCAAGGCAAGGGTTCGGCGGCGGGCGGAGCATGGCACAGCAGAATAGCAGGCAGGCAATAGTCCCAGCGCCATGCGCAAAGTCCAGACCAGGAAAAGAAGTTGTCTACGCGTGTTCGTCGGGTGGAGGGCCGTCTGACTTACAGATCGCCGGCAGTAGACGCAAGCTGGAAGGGGCATGAGGTCAGCGAAAGAGTCGTCACGCGAGCACGCAGAATCATGGAGGCGACGAGGGTACGGGCTCCGACGACGTCGCGAGCTGCGCAAACACACGTACCATGGTTGACCTTGCGGCGCTTCTTTGGGCTCTTGGAGGGAGCAACGCTGGCGCCGTTGTTGTCGGCAGGCTTGTCGCGCTTCTCCTTGTTCTCCTCGTGCGACTCGGACTTGGGGTCCTTGGTGCCGTTCTTCTCCATGGCGGGCATTCTTTTCTTTTTTTTTTTTTTATGGGTTCGGAATCAGCTCAATGGGGCTCTACGGTCCCATTGGACCATTCGAGGTTACGCAGAAGACGAGCGTTCGCAGATCATTTGCCGGAGGGAGGGGCCGCGGTCGGTGTGTGGTTTTGCAACTCTCTCGGGCGGCTGGGGGACGGGTGCTTGCAGGGTCAAAGAGGCGGGAGTAGCGACGGCGAGGCGTTGCGTCTCGTGCGGGTAGCCGTGGGAAGAGGCGCTCTGTTGCCGGTGGGCTTCGGGTCGTCTTGCTCGTTGAGGAGAGTAGCTTTTCCTCGAGGCTTGACTTGCGGCGGGGCGATTCGTCGCGGGATCGCAAGGGGAGGGAGGTCGAGGGAGGGGGGTGGGTTGCGGGTAGGTACGTTTTCGGTGTGGACCGGGAGGGTTCGGTCGGCGGGAAGAATTTCGCGGGATCGTGAGCAGCAGCGGCGGCGGCGTTCTCGACAGGCCGTGTGTGTTGGGTGGCGTTGTCTCGCGGACAGGGGATGATGGCACAGTAAATTGCGTCGCGCTTGTCCAATGTCTCTGAATTCTGGGGTGATCGTTGGTCGGAGAGCTCCCCCAAAATAGCAAGTCTGGGGAAAAGAGAACGATTCGCGAGAGAAAAAGAAAAATAAACAAAAAAAAAAATTCAAGAAAAAAATCAAAAGAGGGCGACGACGGAAAAGTCAAAGCCGGAATGGCTGCAAAGGAAAGTGGGCTGCACAGCGACTTCCACGGCTATTACAGTTGGGAAGAGATCAATCATCAGCCAGATCGGCCACCCGAATCCAAGGTCAGAGCCGGTCAGCAGCGCAGGGAAGGCGCTGCTGGCCCCCCTAGCTACTAAGCCCGTGCAGGGCAAGCAGGGCCCGCTGCGACGCTGGTACTGGCTGCAGCTGCTGCTTAGGAGGGGGTGTCACCTTGAAGGATGGTACGCTGTGCGGGGAGGTCGCCCACCATCCCGGGCGCTGCGGGCAGCAAGGTGAAGGACATCTGCCCGCTAAAACCCACTGAGCGCCCTGTGAGCAGCGATTCCTCACAGTGAGCGCCCCACCGTTACGGTCGGTGAGCTGCGTGACGCCTTATTAGTTCAGTGTTGTTGGTGCAGCGCAGTGGCTCAGTAATCTGGGCGCGCGGCTGGGCGGCATGGACGAGCCACTCGTTGTCGGCTGATTTATGCTGCGAATTATCAACTAGGAAGGTAACAACAATATTACACCTAGGTCAAAGGGGGAATGTCTCTGCAAGTTACCTACCCACGATACCAATCAAGCCTCGGTGAAGAGATCGCATGATATCGCCGGCGAGAAGGATCAGAGAGCACAGACGGACGCTGCTGGAGACCAACAGCCCTACAAGACAACCTGGGATTGCAAGAAATAGAAAATAGCTCTACAGAACCACCTCGGGACATGCCACCGTCGCATGCAGATAGCGATACCATGAAAAAAGTGCACATGGTGGAGGAGCATTGCCAGGTACATCCACCCCTAAAATAGACGGAAAGGTACCTAAGAACATCAGCACGACACTGCCCCCCGTCGTCATCCCATCTTCCAAGTTCCTCCCTGTTGGCTGTCCCACGAGCGGAGCAACATCAGCTGCACTGCTGCAGTCTCGTGTGATGCACTTCCCCCTCAGGGTAGGTCTGACTCTGGACCTGCTTACATCCTGCAGCACCTTTGTTACGACAGAGTCCGTATTGCCGATAATACATTGTCTCCTTCAACTTGCAAATACGTAGGTTTTAGTATATAAATGTTACCATTCTGCGTGTATATCGTAATTGTTACCGCAGACCATCAATCCATTATGTAGATGTGCCCTAAAAACTCCAGTAATTATCCCTCTCCCAGTACCCTTGGCGTCTCTTCTAAATGGCTACAAAAAAGCTCTTCTCCCCCTCTTTCGGCAGTACCCTCGCCCGTCTCATGATCGGGTCCTCGCAGCTTAGCCGGATCCTCTCGGGTGTGGCCGGGCTCTCTAGCCTTAGTAAGCCATCGCCAGCCCGGTCTTCCCCGATCGTCGCCTGCACCCCGTACTGTTTCCTGGCCGCCTTCAGCGCGTCGCGGATGGCAAAGAATACGGCGCTGCCCATGAACAGCGGCGGCTCGCCGACACCACGTGACCGCTGGATCGTCCGAAGGTCTTTCCACTCCACGTCCTTGAGCAGCGTCACATTAAACTCCTGCGGGATGTCGCGGAATCCCGGGATCTTGTACGCGCCTGGCCCGCGGGTAAAGAGGTTGCCCGCCATCGGCCCGTTGCGCAGCCAAAGCGACTCCTCCATCGTGAAGAGGCCGAGGCCCTGCACGAATGCTCCCTGGATCTGTCCGTAGTCGATTGCGGGGTTGATCGACTGTCCCACGTCCATCTTGATGTCTGCCCGGATGCACGTCCACGTGCCCGTGAGAGTGTCGATCTCGACCTCGGCCGCCGTCACACCCTGCGTGAAGTAGAAGAACATCTTACCTCGGTTCTCGTCCCACGAGTACCCGATCTCGGGCGTCTTGTAGAACCCTTGTGCCGAGAGGTTGACACGGTCAAAGTAGGCTGCGTGCGCGAGATCCTTCATCGTCGCCTCGGGGCCGAGCTTCTCGCGATATGGCGCCAGGCGCTCGTTGAGCTGCGCACATGCGTTGTAGATGGCGTAGCCGTTGAGATCCGACGACGCCGAGGCTGCCGTGGACGAGGCGTTGGCGACCGTGTTAGTGGCCGTCTCGGAGATGAAGACGTTGTCCAACGGCACTTGGAGAGCCTGTGCTGCGATCTGCGTCATCTTGGTGTGCAGACCCTGACCCATCTCTGTGCCGCCGTGGGCAACGAGGACGGATCCATCGTGATAGATGTGCACGAGGGCGCCAGCTTGGTTGAGGAAGAGCGCCGTGAAGGAAATGCCAAACTTTGTTGGGATAATGGCCAGTCCGCGCTTGCGCCACTTGTTGTCCTCGTTGAACCGCCCGATCAGCTCCCTCCGCTTCTCGTACTCGGATTCCTTCAGTACTTGTTCGTACATCAACGGCACGTGCCAGTCGGTGAGGGGCTGGTTGAAGTGCGTCGGCTCCAGAGGCTTGTAGAAGTTGATCTCGCGGAACCTCTCGACCGGGATGCCCAAGCGATCCGCCACTTCTTCCATGTACGTCTCGGCGATGAACATGCCCTGAGGCCCACCGAAGCCTCGGAACGCCGTGTTTGACATCGTGTTCGTCTTGCACAGGCGTCCACGAAGAAGGATGTTGGGGATTTTATAGCATCCGTCCGAATGAGACATGGCTCTCTCGCAGACAGCCGCGCTGAGATCGAAACTCCAGCCCGCGTTGTTAAAAATGTCAAGCTCCAGGGCCTGGATCTTGCCGTCCTTGTTGACGCCAACTTTCCACCTACCCAAAAAGGGGTGCCGTTGACCAGAGGTAACCATGTCTTCCTCTCGGGTCAGCATGTATCGACATGGCCGCTTCGTCTTCTTGGCCGCCAGGGCCAGAGGGGCACTCAGTTGGATTGATCTCGTTTCCTTGCCGCCGAAGCCACCGCCCAAACGCTTGACGCGAACCACGACCTTGTTGGCTTTCACGCCGCACATGCGGGCGACAAAAACTTGTCTGCGATGGGTTAGTTAGGCAGCATTGACTTGGGGAGTGTATAGACTGACGTTTCGTTGGCATTCTGAGTACTCGCAAACACCTCCATCTCTCCGTCCTCGGGCTTGGGCACAACTAAGGAGGCCTGGGTCTCGAGATAGAAGTGCTCCTGGCCACCCATTCTGGCCGTGCCAGTAAAGACATGATCGCAGTTCTTGAATGCCGTCTCCGTGTCTCCGTTTTTGAGCTCTCGGTAGTAGTTGTGAAAACTTTCTTTCTCGATGGCCTCTTCAATGGACAGGATTGATGGGAGTTCTTCGTATTCGACCTTGACCGCACGGGCGGCCTCGGCGGCCCTCGATGCCGATGTTGCAAGCACCATGGCGATAGGTTGGCCGGCCGTGAAGACCTCGCCTTCAGCAAAGAAGGCCTCGTCAAAGTGCGGAGCGCCCCAACGATTCTGCTCGGGGCTCTCAACGTCGTTGACGTCGACGTAATCCACCACACCCGGCATGTCGAGCGCCGCAGAGTAGTCGATGGACTTGATCTTTGCGTGTGCTTTGGACGACAAGACGAAGCATCCGTGCAGCTCGTTCTTCATCTGAGGAATGTCATCAATGTACTGCGCCTCTCCAGTGACCTGCTTCATTGCCGCAACGTGACTCTTCGATTTGCCGACAGTCTCTTGTTCGTAGGCGACGGCGGCATCCGCGTCCTCGTGCCCCCCAGAGATGCCTCGCTCGATCTCTTCGACCGCTTCCTTGTCGACGTGCTGTTCCGTGCCGTCCGTCGTGGCAAGAATATCGTGGTAGAAACGGTAGAAGAAGCTGAAAGCCAGCGCCTTCCTGTACGAAGCCATGCCTCCGGGAACGCTGAACTGGAGATCGAAATCGGTTCCCATAGCGTTCATCGCTCCCTCGAGGGTCTCCAAATCGGCAAGGCGCTTGCCTACAAGGTATTCCATGGTGTTCTTGGCCGCCACGGTCATGGCAGCCATGCCGCCGTAAATCAGGTTGCTCTCCGTGACAATACCATCGTCGTCGATCTTGATTCTCAAAGCCCCCGTGACAATAGCAATGTCGTCGTCTTTCCTCTTGGCCTGCTTGTAGGCTCTGAAGAACTCGCCCTTGGCCGCCGTTACGGGTATCCTGATGGAGGCGATAATGGCGTCCTGGGGGAGTGCCGTCCGGCGGTATCCGGTGAAAAACTGGGACATGGGGATTTCTGTTTCTTGGCTCTGGGATTTGGCCACCAAAACGGCGTTTGCGGCCCACAGGACGGGGTTGAGGTCTGAAATTGGCGATGCAGTGACTAGATTGCCAGCCGGTGTGCCGACGTTGCGGATTTGCCTTCCGGCGAAGTACTTCAGCTGCTTGTAGATGGCCTCGAAGACTTGACCACGGATGTCGCCATAGTGCTTGATCGCCTCCTTGCTGATGTTCTCCAGGTCGGTGAGCACCACGTTTCCCCCAATTTCCAAGTGATCCTCCTTGAAGGCATACTGCCTCAGCTCGGGAATGTCGCCGACGAAGACGGACACCGGGTATTGCTGGGCCTTGAACTTGATCTCGATTTGAGTCTCGGTACTTCCGCCGATAATCTTGGCAGAGGGGTAGACGCTCTTGATATCGAGCAACTGCTCCAGGGTGACGGGCCTGTACCACCTCTTTCTCTTGTTTCCAAAGGCCAGTGGTCTCATCTCGTGCTTCTTCAGCATCGGAGGGAAGATGAGCTCGGTGTCGGGGTTGTACTCGATGAACCCTGGCGGGGTGAATCGCTTAATCGGCTGGTCGTCGAGGGAAGCCTTGTCCATGCAGCATCCTCCGCCATTCTTCTTCCCGTCACCGTTTTCCATGCAGCAGCCGGTTCCCCCGTTCGTCCTCGCCTTGCCGCATCCCCTCTCGACGCTGAAGGTCTGGGCGGCCTCGAGAATGGGTTTGTAGCCCGTACACCTGCACAGGTTGCCGTCGAAAGCTTCCTCAATGTCCTCCTCCGATGGCGCCTGGTTGTTTCGCAGCAGGGCGTACAGGCTCATGACGATTCCGGGGGTGCAAAAGCCGCACTGGCTGCCGTTCGTCCTGGCCACGCGCTCCTGGGCGGGGTGGGGGCGCTTGGTGTTTCCGATGCCCTCGATGGTGATGACATGCTTGCCGTCGACGCTGGCAAGGGGTGCCAGGCATGCGTTAACGCTCGCGTGGTAGATTTGCTTCGTCGTGGGGTTGAACTGAGAAATGACGACGGTGCAGGCACCGCAACCACCTTCGCCACATCCTCTGTGTAGCGTCAGCACCTGGAAGCCATCTCGGGCGCGTAGACGACGGAAGCCGGGGCCTTACAACTTGGTTCCCGTGAGGCCAATGCCTCGTAGATACTCCAAAAGGGTGACTTCAGGGTCAATCTCGTCAAGAACGACGCGGGTGCCGTTGAGAAAGAAGCGGATGGTATCGTCGAAGTCGGTCGTCAGCGTGTTCAACGGCCCGACATCCCGCTCGGGAGAGACGGCGATGGGCGCCATGGGACTTGCGGATGCTGCAGAATCAAGGAACACGAGTCTTCATACGCCTCCCTTGGAACCGAAGCAAGCAAATGGTAAGAGTGCGAAAAGGGTTGGAAAAAGGAGAGCGCGGTTGCTTGAAGGCCAGTCGAGACAACCCCGCAGCTTTAAAGCGATGGAAGGCGAGACGGAGGTGGCATGGAGGGAGTTTAGGTGTCCCCGATCAGAGACTAGTAGGGGTAGCTAGTGTACAGTGTACCTATTACCTGGGCAACTTGCTGGAGCTGCCCACTGTGTGCGCCTCAGTCTTCCGCCGCTGTGTCAGGTGGACTGTTTCTAGCCTGCAGCAGCGTTCCAGACTTCCCTATTCGCCCGCTGGTTGTTTGCAGGCAAGGTGCATTCCGTCACACCGTACCAAGTGAAGCCGAAAGCTGACAAAAATGAGCGTGTCTCTGGCATTTACTCAAGATGCGATTGCCAGTTCCCGCGAATCAAAAGTGCCATGTTTGAGCTTATCAGCGGGCCCCGCCATCTGCAACTGCGATTTTAGCGGGGTGTGACAGAGCCTTATCGCTATCGGCCCCTCTCCATCACCCCCGCTACAGCGCTGCTGCATCGTCGGATTCGCGGGGTGCCGCCTGTAGTCAGGTGCACCCAGCGGTCTGTGCTGCCCCTGACAGCGCCCTGCACCGACTGCTAGCGGCCCCTCTCTCGGCCGGCTCCGTTCCCGTCTCGTCGGAATCTTCCACTCCAGTGTCTCTTCGTGCTCTGAGCACGTGAGCTTCTATATCCGGTAGCCACTCATCTCGTGGTCCTGCCTGAGTCTTGTCGCAGACCGCTCACCGAGCTTCACCTCGTTTTGAATCATATCGGCTTTCTATCTATACACAACTTCTCACCGAGATCCCGTATGTAAACACTACTTTGCCCGTTGCTCATGCAACGGCGTGTCATCACGAAACTCTGGAGCACCTCCGGGCCTGCCTTCGTCTCATTTCCAACCACCGCGATCCGCGGTTAAATGCTGCCCTTCCTTTGTCCCATCTCAACTGCCGCCAAACCTTGTTCAGCCCAGTTCATCCTCCCGGTTCCAGTTCCGGAACACCATAGAAAAGCACCCTTTCCCACTGGATGGAACCCCTCATTCTCCGCAGGAACATGGTGGCAACGTGGGATTTGCTTGCGTCTTGTTGGTCGGCAAAGATGAGACCGATGACATGCCGGGCTTGGACGTCGGCCTACTGCCGCCGAGCGGCTATATACCCAGACTTTCCTTGACTTCCGAGTGTCTGGACGTGGTTTCGACATCTCCAGAATTCCGCGAATAACTCGACATGGCTATTGACAAGAGCTTCTTCAATGTCATCAACGGCGAGCGCCGCGTGGGCGTCAAACACCACCAATGCATCGATCCCCGCACGGAGGAGCCGCTGTGGAAGGCTCCAATCGCCACGGTGAGCGACCTCGAAGATGCCGTTGCAGCTGCCCAAAGAGCGCTCAAGGCCTGGTCCAAAACGTCTGTCCAGGAGCGCTCCGACTACCTTCGTAAGATGGTCGCTGTCTACGATGCCCACAAGGAGGAGCTAATGGCAATCGTCATGAAGGAGACTGGGAAGTCGGTGGGTAACATGACTTCGGTCCATGCGAGGTAGCGGCTAACCTCATGCCAGAGCATGTTGGCCAACATAGAGATTACCAACACTTGCGGGCAGATCAAGTATTACAGTAAGCCGGTCTTGAGAACTTCTCGGAGTGCTGTTGAGCTAATCTAGGTCCACTCCAGCCAAGGTTCATCTCGAGGACGAAGTCACATTCGAAGACGAAAAGTCCAAGGTTGTGGCAACCCACGCTCCCCTGGGCATAGTCGGCGCCATCTGCCCCTGGAACTTCCCCTTGATCCTGAGCAACATCAAAGTCATCTCCTCCCTCATCACCGGCAACTGCGTCATCGTCAAGCCTTCGCCGTTCACGCCGTATACGGTGATGAGGTCCATCGAGCTCCTCGTCGACGTATTTCCCCCTGGCGTAGTGCAGGTCCTCAATGGCGGCGTTGACCTCGGCGTCGCCATGACGGTGCACCCCGGCATAGCCAAGATCAGCTTCACCGGTACCATCGCGACGGGGAAGAGCGTCATGGCGAACTGCGCCAAGACGCTCAAGCGCCTAACCCTCGAGCTCGCGGGCAACGATGCCGCCATCATCACCCAGGACGTCGACGTGGGAAAGGTGGCCTCGCAGGTCGCCATTGGGAGCTTCTTCAACGCCGGGCAGATGTGCGTGTGCACGAAGCGTGTCTATGTCCACGAGTCGATATACGACAAGTTCCTCAAGGCTTTCACCAACGAGGTCCGCAAAACGTTCACCATCAAGGAGAGCGCCGCTCAGATGAGTCTTTTCGGGCCCCTGTCCAACAAGCAGCAGTTCAATGTCGTCAACGCGATCGTCGACGATTGCAAGAAGAGCGGTTACGACGTCGTCGTCGCTGCCGATCAGCCCGTGACGTCCAAGGGCTTTTGGATCCCTCCCACCATCGTCTCGAGACCCCCTGACGACTCTGTCCTCGTCAAGGAAGAACAGTTCGGTAAGCGTGTCCGAGCTTCTGCAACTTTTAGCCGTATCTGACCATCGTACTTTTTACAGGCCCGATCATACCCATCGTCTCATGGTCCAACGAGGAAGACGTGCTGCGAAGAGCGAATTTGAGCAACGCGGGGCTGGGGGCCTCCGTCTACTGCAGGGACGTGGGCCATGCCGAGAGAATTGCCAGGAGGCTGGAGGCTGGTGCCGTCTGGATCAACATGCCGGAGATGCCGAACCCCGGCGCCTACTTTGCCGGGCAGAAGGACAGCGGCCACGGGGGTGAGATGGGCAAGCAAGGGCTGCTATCGTACTGCTATACGCAGAGCTTGCACTTTGCCAAGGAGTCCAAGCAGTCTCTCTAGGTTTGAGGCCCGAATGAAGTTGATGCGTCAAGTCATTGCCAATCTCACTGATTTCACTGTCGTCTGCCACTGTCGATGTCGATACTGTAAGAGTCGGCACGTGATACCTACCAAACAGAGGACTGATCTGATCAACGTGTTGCGGGTCCGGCGGCGGCCGGCAGGTAACCGCCAGCCCGGTACAGCAAGCCCTGAGCCCGGGCCCGAGTTTAGCGCGGACCCACAGCCACCACAAACCCACCAAAAAGAAAATCCTCGACTTTAGCAAAAGGAATTGACCAGCCTGGGGGTCGAACCCAGAATCTCCTGATTCGTAGTCAGACGCCTTGCCATTGGGCCAACCGGCCAGCTGTGGTTTGAATCCATCACTGAATGTTGCAGACTCCGCTGCAAACCTGCACTAAGAAGGATCAGAGCCAGCGGCCAGGCTGCATCATCCATCAACATCACACCAGAATCCCACCACTTGCCTGTCCCTCCCACGGCGATGATTGAACGCGGCCTGGCACAGTTCTAGTCTCTTCGGGGTTCGAGAAGGGACATAGTTTACCCACTCGGCTGGCATTGAGAAAGGCCAAGTCAAGACTCGGCGTGCGTTGCAACAGGCTTGCACCGAAGCTGCAGGCTCCAGCTCAGCTTCCCAATACCACGAGAGGCACAGTCTCGGCCGCCACTTCCTATTCGGTCTGATCAGGACTCGGGAAACTGCAAGTCTCGCACACAATCACGGAATCTGCAGGTCATCTGCACCAGCATCTGCACATGCAGGTTCCGCTCGATAGACATAGAGAAGGGAAACAGCCCCCGAGCGAGAAAGGGAGGCAACAACATAGTGAGCAACCAGACCAACATCGATTCAAACAGCGTGGATCGACTTCCTCCAGCAACTCGGGCTGAGCAACCGGGTACCGTACGCAGGTGGTGCGCCCACCATTCCTCTCAGCCGAAATCCTTTCTCGTCAGCGATGACGAGCAGCGTGTCGCATTCTCCTCGTGGCGAACACCGAACTGCATCCTTGGCGTCGCATCGAGGAGGGGAGAAACAAAATTACCTGCAGCAGCCTGCCGGAGCTGAAGAACCATGACGGGCAATCTACGGTGCACTGCAGTTGGAACCAGCCTCCTTGCCTCCATGTCTGACCACCCATTGACCAATACGGGAAAAGATGGAGGAGAAGTCCGAGCCTTGTTTTGGCCCCCAACGAGGTTCGCTCTCTTGATTTGTTTTAAATAAGTCTCCTTCTCGAGGGCCCCGAGGGCCAATCGGTCTGGTTGAGAGCTTGCGACTTTGTATTGGTCCACGTTCTGCTCGCCATCTCCTAGCATCCATCCTCTCGTTTGCCCAGTCACGGGCTCGGCATTCCCCGGCGACTGTCCAGTCAACATGGGTGACCACGACGATCCTCCGACATGTATGTCTGCCGTCGAGCACAACGCCGAGTCAGTTCGCGACTGGACGGCACACTACTTTGGCTGCATCGAGATATCACAACGGCCCGATTTCCTCAGCCGAATCGAGAATAAAAAGTTTTGGGATGACTATCTGGAGGTCCAACGTGGGATTCTGATGCAGAAAGATCAGACCCCATCGCTCCGTAAGTTGGACATCGATGCCAACATCAAGGTCGACAAGAAGATACTCAGTCTTGCCAACGATATTGAGGCGACGTACAAACGAACCGACACAGTACGCAAAGCCCTCGCAAAAGACACTTGTTCCTGTCTGAAAGGAGAGGGAGGCCAGGAGGGAAATGCCGACCACAAGTCCACGTCACCGAACTGCAACCTCATCCGCTGCATCAACAACAGTCGCAAGTCGTGGAAGCAGAGTGAGACATTCCTGTCAGGCATGAAATTAATTCGAAAATGGAAGAACAAGGACGAAACCTCCATCGACACAGGTTCAGAGACAAACGAAGACGAGACGACCACAGGAAAAGTAAAGATATGCATGGATGACGGGCGACAGGCCGTTCGTAAGATCATCAAAGATTTCGGAAACAACAGCGCTCAAGTCTTTTTAGACTACAGCAAGGACATCGCAGAGAACAACTACAACCTCAAGAAGGACATCAAGGGACACATTATGCAATGGGAAATACTCTCACAAAAAGAGGCTCGTGATCACGAAGACTCTTATGAATCAGACGGCGGCGATGAGATGAGAGAGGCCAAGTCTGGTGTCCGGGGAAAACGAGCCGAGTTTGCGGGAAACGACAGTCAACGCTTGGTTGGAGAGCCTCCCGCTATGGAAGAACCGGCGGTGAATGTGAGCAACCGAGTCAAACCCAAACTGAGGACGCAGCCGGCAGCCTCGTTCAGAAGTCGTGGGAAAGCTCGTTCGTCGAACGAAAAGTTTCTCCGCAGCGAAGATGATTCGAACCTCAAGGGTACTTTTCCAGATCAGCAAATGCCGCTGGAGTATTTATTGGGCGAGACACCGTTTTCGGGAGATAAATATGGGTTGCTGTCCCGTACCCGATTTAAGGATAGGGTGCGCTATGTTCACATTCCATATAACAACATGGAGGTATGTTCTACGTTCGAATCACTCAAAATCAATTTCTAAAGTCGGCTAACCGAATCTTATCAGTGGGTTGAGGTAGGTTACTAAAGACCAGCTTCAATGCAGGCACTCGGGAACTGATGACACGTACAGGAGGCCATAGCCAGATACTTCGATGAGAAGAGACCGAAACACGGTGGATTCGGTTCACGTTCTGGTGTCAAGACACACAGTCAAATGATCTTGAGACCCGAGTATTGGCGAGGGCAGCAGCACGGCGGGAGGCGAACTTTGGTTCACGCGCGGCACATGCGCGCAATCTGCGAGAGAATCTCGTCGAGTAAGGAAAAGTTTGACTGCAACGTGTTTACGGGTGGACAACCATGACTAACGCGAGGATACAGAATTTTGGGACTCGGAGGACAACCCCGAGAACCTCGTGCTTTTCGTGAGTTGGATATATGGACATCTTGGGAGGGTGTCACTTGCTAATGACTTGAAAGATGCCATTCCTTCACTGGGAAGAAGACAGGAAGAGAGACAAGATTGCCAAAATTATCGAGGAACAATCAGACAAACACCAGGAGCGACGCGAACTTAAAGAGCGCAAGGCCAGAAATGAAAGGATAGAGAGCCGAACGTGTGATGGAGAGGTGCTCAAGTCGAATCTGAGACCCGTGAAGCACGAGGGCACAAAAGATCCCAGATTCGAAGATGCGCGGAAGAGAAACCCATCCAAAGACAAGTCCTCTACAAGAGAGCGGACCATGACCGGACTTGTGGACGGCATCACAAACGTCGACCAGATCCTGGGTGGCCATGACGAAAATGGCAAACGGTTGGAATGGAAGGTTTCGAGACTGCGTATTGACAAACACGGCCGGCTCCGCTGTAGGAACAGGCTTGGCCAGTATCTCTTAGATGCTGCTAGGCTGTACGAGGCGATGACGACCTACAGAGACCGAAAGCTTCTGGAAGAGTATCTCCACAACGACCCGCCCCTGCACCCGCGCCGGACTCTAGACCAATCCTACTACTGGACGCTGAAGACGACCAAGGCGAGGGACAGAGACCAAGTCGTATATCGGGGAACCACTATGAATGAGCAGAACATCCACAGGTTTCACGAATTCAACAAAGATTCCTGCAAGAGCAAATCGTTACGGTCCCGCATCTTTCGGCAACCTGAATTCGATCCCGCCGGCCAAGATTCCACCATAGGAGTGTACAAATGGGACGGTCACTGGGCAAAGATGGACGAATTTGGGTGCGAGCACTGCCGCGGCGAGATACGAAAGCTATCCCGGGTCGTCATGGTCGACCAGCTTTGGATGTGGATTCTGGATAAGAAGACGATCATCACTAGTTTTCCCAAAAGGTACGGAACGAACAAGCAGGACGCCTCGGGGGTCCACAAGTCCATCCGGACCCGAATACAAACCGCGAGGAAGAACCAGATCCGTTCCGTCTTCGATGTGGCGCTGATCATACTCGACGAATGTTCCAACACCTTCTTTGATCGCACAAAGACCCCAGTAAGTGTTCGCCTTCGAGGTATTGACATCGGGGCTGACCTGGTAATAGGATCGACAACCCCAAGTGATGGATATTTTTGCCGAATCCATAGGGACATTGGTAAGCTTCGGTGAAAAACGCCGGAAAATGACCAATTGTAAGCGACGATGGTACTGACGAAGGGACAGGCAAACAAGCAGACGGTGTCGTTCGACCATCTCTGGCACTGGACCCAGAGAGCTGCGGACATCTACAACTCCACCGCCAAGTGGGCGACGGAAGACTTATCCCAGCTCCACCTCTCACTGCTCAACATCAACCCTGAAGGCAAGCTGCAGCGGGAGATCAAAGATATTATTGACGAGCTCGACATTATGATCCATGTCAACAACAAGCAACGCGAGGTGATCAAGCGGTTCACCAAACACGTTGAAGCCATGTACGATCCGACGGGCGAGTGGCGCGACGAGACGATGAGCCCGGACGGCGACCGCAGCTACCGTTCGCAGCGACAGCGACGCCAGAACGACAGCCCATACGATAACCCAGAGACTAAGGAGAGGGAACAGGATGAGTTCAGCTGGTTCCGGAAACAGGCGTATGACCTGATCTTGGATGTCGGGGACCGCATCACGGAGCTTGAGGGACTTCGGAAGAGTGCTGAAAGCACGTCACAAGGGGTGAGAAGGCCTTCCGCAGTGCATGTCTCGCAAAACGTAACTGATCAGCTCCTAGATCAAGGACCTCCTGGATCTCAAACAGCAACAGGCGAGTATTCTCCAGGCCTGGCAGTCGGTTAAGCAGGCGGACGAGAGTGTCAGGCAGGGGAGGTCCATCATGATCTTCACCATCGTGACCATCATCTTTGTAAGAAATCTTCCCGAGATTTGATCCTGGCCGCCGCTGATCCCATGTACGTGTAGCTTCCCCTATCTTTCATGTCTAGCGTCTTTGGAATGAACAACTCAGATTTTGGCGATAACCATATGTCGTTTCTTTCCCAGTCCAGGTACATATGTAAGTTTCTACCTTGAGGACACAAGCGTTGTCCTAGACTCTTCAGTTCAATTTTGGTATCTGACGGTCTACCCGACAGTTTCGATCTCTGCCGGCGTCATAATGGTCTCCGTCATCTTCGCCTTCTGGACGTTCCCGCGCACCCTGTTCTGGTCCGCGTACAAGATAACCGAGACTTGGCTCCTGGTTAACACTGGGATCTACCGGTTCTGGCTGTATTCGACGGAGAAGGTCAAGTATCTGAAAACCGATGCTCTTCTGAAGCAGCTCGAGAAGCAGGTCGAGGACATGAAAGGGGAGGTCAAGAAGAGTCGACGGGAAAGGAAAGAACAAAGGAAAGAGAAGGAAGAAGAGAAGAAGGAGAAGGATAGAAGGGATGTGAGTAATGGCAAACCACACGGCCGTGGGGCCGGGGCAGCAGCTGTGCAGGATGACGGTTCGGGAAGCGTTGGAGCTCGAAGTTCGGCGACAAGTTTGTTGACACAGCTCAAAGTGAGGAGAAACCCAAGGGCACCGCAAAACGGCCCCGATAACTGCTGAGGTATGGGGGCATCTGAAATCTGTCTTCATTGTCAAATCCATGTAAATTAGTCGATGGTGTTGCTGTTCATGTTTTTGCGATCATCGCGACCGGTCGGTCAAGGCCTTGGCATCAGGTCCTGTCTTTCGACAATGCTTGTAACTCGAAAAGAGAAATGACCATCTGCTATTTTAGAGAAATATCTATCTGCTGTCGAGCAAATGGAAATTGCCAGGCGTAGATTGCCTTTACTTCAGTCTCCTTCGCAAGTTGTTCTTATGGGAACACTCGGTCGACTTAGTTGTGCGAAACGCCTCTTAGTAATCCGTGCTCGGGGCGGTTCAGTCGCGCAGAATTTCCAGAATTGACCAATTTTGGCGATAATAAGAGTTGATATATCCATAATTATGCCCCCGAAATAATCAAGCGTCGTCATGCTGTCTGGGCAGACAACCAGATGATCGACCGTCAGGTCTAACTTTAGTTGCCGCGGTGGGGCCGCGACTGGGGTTGACAATCAACTCGAACCAAGTGACACTCAACAGGTTTCAACTCTAACCTTATTTTCTGGGAGGACGCTGTTAGAGGTTCTAAATCAAGTGTCAGGAATGGAAAAGAAAAACCGAAAAGCCGGTTGCTGTTCAACGACGTCCTCTTTGAATATAAAAGAGCCGTCCAAACTTTTGAGTCCAGACGCCATTCTCATCTCAAGGCATCCCTCTCCAGCCACTACCAGAAACACTCTTTACATCCACGCGCCTAGCCCAGTCAAAACATTCACTGAGTTCATCTTTTCTTGTTGAAACATAAACTTTCGGTAAGTCCAACGTCCCCGGCCAAAAAGGTTGGAATGAACGGTTGCTGATCCGTTTGCTGATCCGTTTGCTAGAAAATGGCCCGGCTCTCCCTCATTGCCTTTGTCCTGTGCGCCGCTCTGGCACAAATAGCCCCTGCCTCAGCCCAGCAAGCCTGCAGAGTCACAATCTTGAGCAGCTCCGGAGCTGGAAGCGGCACATGTGTCACTGGGAGCGCGAGCGGAAGCATCCAGGTTCCCGGCGGTCCTTCGGTTGCGTACGTTGTCGCAGATCCCTGCGAGTTCACCATCACCAACGGGCCGTTTGATGGCATCACTGGCACCGCGACCAAGGTTGACAAGTGCTGAGGCATTTGGGTGTTCCTTTTTTCATTGTTGACTGTTGGCAAATGATAGCATGGGATGAGGGAGACAGAGGTCAGGGTTTGAGAAGCTCTTTCCTTGCGGGGGGGGCGAAGGAGACGGCACCAGCAGAACGAGTTCACGAAATTCCCAAGTTTATTGAGCGACCGAAAACGAGAATTATCATGCCTGAATTGCGATGCTCTCAAATTCAAGCTAGACAGCGAAACGTTGAATCCACCAGAGCCTAGACTTGCGCTTTGCTAAGACTTGACTAACTTTGCCGGATGTTATTTTCACACGCCAAGAGAGAAAACTAATATAGCTTGTGACATCAATAGGATTTCGAGTAGTTGAGCCAAAGGAAGTTGCTCCTAATTCATCTGGTTCACTACAGAGGCGATCCATACTGAAGATGAAGACTGTCTACTTCCAAGCTACACTTGCGACGCATGGAAGTTCGATTTTGCAACTGCTGACGAGGAACAAGGAGTAATTCTAGCAACCTTACGGATTGCCGGGCTTCCCAAGTTGCTGTTCTGGACAGTTCTTATGGTCTCAGTATAATCGCATGGTCGAAATCGATTGAAGCAGTATCGTACCGCAATCTTGTTACGCTATTAGAGTTGGACAGTTTCATGCCGCACCAGGTCACCTGCCTTGCTTCTCACTCTGCTTTTCTTCGGAAGGTCTTTTCCAATGTTTTGCCCGGGGATCGGGTTGTGGACGGCCGACGGGTACCTCTTGCGTAGGGTAGCATCGGATGTGTGGAGCAACATGAAAACAGTTGGTCTGGAACGGTTTACCGTGGTCCGATTGATTGTTGGTCAGTCAATTGAGGTGATGAACTCCCTTTCGAAGCCGGCCCACCCCGGTTTGCCATGTCACCAGCAAAGTTAGCCACGAGCCACTTTGCGTTCTTTTTCTCTTAGATCAAGAAAACACGATGCCTGCCGCCAGCGCTGAACAGTATCATTTTGTACGGGCCAATGTGGTAGGGGTTCATTAATTAATTAATAGTTGTGTTACAATCGTGTACATCCTCGCTCCTCCCTTCTCCTTCACTCGCACGCAACTTAGTTGCCGGGGTACCACCTGCTGAGGATGGAGGTCACGTTCGCGGGGCGACTCAGGTGGGCGCAGTGGCCGCTGGGCTCGGACTCGGTCTTTGAGCCCGCGGGCAGGACGGCGGACATGCCCTGCTGGTAGCTGAGGGGCAGGGCGTTGTCGAGGGTGGCGTAGAGGTAGTTGCACTCGATGCCGTTGTTCCACGGCTCGTAGCCGGAGGGGGTGACGAAGGCGCTCAGGGAGGTCCAGGTCATCTCCTTGGCCCACTTCTCCTGCTCGGAAGCGGGGAGGTCGTTGAAGCCAACCTCGGGCAGCATGGTGAGGTTGCCAACGACGCGGTCCTCCTGTTGCGGTGTGTCAGTGTCATCGCGACTCTACAAGACGGGGAGAGAGAGGTCACATACCTCGACAATCATCCAGGGGAGGGGCACGCCTCCGAGGAGGTCGAGCAGGCTAGCGCCCTTGGGGAGCATGAAGGCGCTGGCGTAGACGATGCTCACGACACCACCGGCGTTGCCGGCAGCGGTCCGGGAGGCGACATCGTAGCCCTCGACGGCGTTGCTGGCGACAACACCGCCGTAGGAGTGGGAGTAGATGACGACCTCCTTACCGTCGCTGACGAGCTTGTCGAGCTCGGTGCGGACGGCGGCAACGTCGTCGGAGAGGGTGGCCAGCGGGGTGGTAGTGCCGCCGACGGTGGGGAGGGCGACGACGGAGGCCGAGAAGTCGGCGCCGGCCAGCTCGGTGGCGAAGGGCTGGAAGGCGGAGGGCAGCTGCCAAGCACCGGGGACGATGAGGATTGAGGGCTTCATTTTGAAGGTAGGGGTTGAACTTTGGATGAGAGCCACGGGGACGGTGATCTTGGTTCTGCTGCAGGAGGATCGACTAGGGGAGAGAGGAGGACACGAGAGAGAATGAGCGGACGGCCTGACCGGAAAGGAACCACGACATCAGACGGCGCGGCAGACGAGCTCTCTAAAGTACTGGAAGCTATAGCCACAACGCATGAACATGAGCTCTCGGGCAAGCAATATCCCCGAAATGACGGCGGGCAACATTGGGTGCTCTACTGGCGGGATTACCGGCCGTGTCGAGCTGCGGACATTGGTACCGGCCCTTGAGGGTTTCCATTCTGACAGTCTCCGCTGGTTTAGTGTCCCTCTTTTTTTGCGCAGTACGCGGTCTTTTCGATATATCCACAAACGGGCCAACGCTGGCGGTGGGTTTCACTGCAGCTTTGGGAAAAGAAAGATGTAGGGAAAAGGGGCAACATCGGCCGCCGCGCGACAAGGCACCCCCGATCCGACGCACACTTGATTGGCGGATCGGGAAGCGCGTGGGCGGTTGTTGCTGAAGATAGTTTCTTAGACGAGCAACGTCCCATGCAAGTTCGCGGCGTGGGATGGGATTCTGCAACCCTACTCGTAACTAGCCAAGTAGCGTAGTTAAGTCTCCGAAACTCTGTTGCAACTCTCTTTGCAACATCGGGAGCCGAGGACTTCTTCGCACCAGCAATTTTGCAAACAGTTCCGCGATCTGGACCCAATTCGGAGCGGAAACGACCTGTTCGTATGTTTTACCCCTGATTGTATGACGATAATGACGCACAGGCACAATGGTATCTTGATCCACCGTCAGCGTACCGCGAGGATTGCAGGGTTGATGACTCGATAGGATCCATCCGCTCCGTCCACGAACGCCCGGCCGGCCATCCGGCAACCCAGAGCAGAGGCCGCGCGCAGCCGCGCAGAGACCAGCAATTGCCGGCGATGATCTGTCGACATCCGAAGCTCCATCGAAACCTCTGTGGCCCCATGGGATGGCAGGCGGGTCGACAAGCATAGTCCCCTGGCAACTCTCCAGCGGCGGGTCTCCGAAGAGGGGCCCTTGGCCAGCAACTGCTCCGTACGAATTAGTTCCAACGGCTTTCCAAGACGAATCGAGCCTCAGGGAGAGCCGTGCGCCGGGAGACTTGTTCCTTTTGGGGGGTCCTATCGATTGTGTCGAACCTGGTGACGCCGTGATGGTGCAAGCTGTCCACGTTGATCCGCTCAGTCTGTGGGTTTCTGAAGATATCCATGGTTGCGGAAGAGGCTAAGTTCACTCGCGAGCTTCGCGGTCTCTTCGGTTCGAGAAGCCTCTTGCCGCATTGATCTCGACCCTGACCAAAAATTGACGAAGCTGATAATTCCTTCGGGTTTTGGCCGGAGACGTGTGCGACGGTGCCACCCCTATTCCCTCAACCGTGTTCCTGCGTCAGGAGGTTCCACTTCTTCCATAGCTCGTGTACCTTGACGAAGTCGTAACTTGGATGGGGTCGATGGGGATGCCGATGGGGGCTGTCATGTTCTGTCAAACATGACAGGCCGAAGGAGAAAAGATTGACGCTCTTGGAATGCTACCGTGGTTCGGTCGAAAAGGCAAGGGCCCGGACAATGGCACCGACAGTTGAAACGCCCGCAGCACGTGGTTTTCTCTCCCTTTGCCATGGTCCTGGAGGCGACGAGTAGGATTAGGGCCAAGTTGGGTGTCTGCAGCGTTCCCCGAGTTCTCGGTCGAGAGTTCAGTTAAAATGTGTCTCCGTCCCCACGTGGTGCGCCAGAGGGCCCTGCGAGCTTGAACCGTCCGCCCGGTGAAGCCCATCTCGAAACCCGGAGAACGTCGACCGTCCCAGACCATCGCGAGCGAGGAAGAGAGACAGCAGAGCCTGCGTGGCCATCAAGCCATCAGCCACAGCCAGCCATGTCTGCCGCAACGTACCCGTACAACGACACGAGCATCGACCAGGCTCAGAGGGACTACCTGAAGAAGCTGGCCGACTTCGCCGAGGAGCAGAACCTGGACGAGGACCTCAGGGGGTATGTCAAGGGCATCACCATCGCCTTCACGGCCTTCGCCGCCTTCGTGGTGGGCTTGCGGTTCTTGGCGCGCCATCTCCAGGCCGCGAGGTACCTGATCGATGACTACATGATGCTGTTCGCGTTGGTCGTGCTGATAGGCAACATGATCATGAACATTATCCGTAAGTCTGGATACCAATGCATACATGGCATGGACTAGGCGGGGTTCGGGGCATAATTCCACTGACACAATGATGGAAACACAGTTGTGGACCATGGCATCGGACTGCATTCCGGAAGACTCACGCTGGAACAGCTCCAGTTCCTCGATCGCGTGAGTAGTCCTTTTGCCCCTCCTCTCCTAAGTCGACTGCACGATGCGTGGCTTCGAATATCCAAACGATGGCAAGCTAACAGCCATGCCAGACCATGATAGGTGCCGAGATCCTTTATGTCAATGGCGTCAACATATACAAGATCGCGCTGCTGCTCCTCTACCTGCGCATCTTCCCCATGCCCGAGGTGCGCAAGGGCGCCTGGATCTGTGGCAGCTTGACGTCCCTCTGGACCTTTGCCTGCATTATTGCGGCCTCCATCCAGTGTCTGCCTCTCAACACCCTGTGGGAACCCTGGAAGCCGGGCACCTGCATCAACCTATTCTTGACGCAGCTGGCCATTGCAGTACCGAGTATCATCGTCGACATCGCGATCCTCTACCTGCCGATCCCCCACGTCCTGAAGCTACAGATGAATCGAGCCCAGCGCATCCTTGTCTTGTTCACGTTCCTGCTCGGTAGCTACGTCGTCTTCACCAGCATATACCGCTTCCGGATCTTCCTGCTGTACACCAAGAACGATGTGCCGTGTACGTTACAATATTTCCTTCCCGAAGTTCCGGGATCGTTGCTGACTCTCGTATCAAGATTCGCTAGCAGAGGGCCTCGCCTGGAACATCATCGAGATTAGCAGTGGCATTGTGTCGGCCTGCCTACCGACTCTTGTAAGTTACAACGCCTCCATCCAAACCGCTTCGACTAACGTTCTGGTCCCAGGGTCCGATCATCAGAGTACTCTGGAAAGGTCTCCTCGACAGCGCCTCCCGAAGCGGCCTCGACAAATACGGCCGCTCCTCCGCCAAGAAGTCGACCGGCCGCTCGGCAGGCATGACCATCGGCGGTGGCCGCTCCGGCGACGCCTCCCACGCCCGCGCCGCCTCCAAGGACTGGTCGAAGCTCTCCCAGCCCGGGAACAGCAACAAGGCCGAGCTCCGCGAGGAGGCCAAGTACGGCATCGGCCTGAAGACGATGGGCGGCGGCGACGACGCCAGCAGCTCGCACAGCTCGCGCGGGTCCAACGAGATCGAGCTCGCGCCGCAGAGCACCGTGAGCGTGACGGTGCGGAGCCCCGGCCGGTCGACGTTCCCCGAGAACAACCACCCGCCGCCGCAGACGGCGAGGGAGCGGTACCACGGCGCGAAGCTGGCAATGCGCAACGCCCCGACGTACCCGCACCACGACAACAGGATCTGGCAGCACAGGGAGGTCGAGGTCACGACGGAGCCGGTGGAGCCCGAGTCTGTGTTGCCCGAGCCCAACAGCAAGAGGAGATCGGGAGCGTTTTGAGATAGGGGTTTCTTGTTGGTCGTTGGTTGGACGTTAGGCTGGATGATACCCTTTGAATAATATTGTAGTAGTAGTCACGGCAAATACATTAGTCTGGAAGTTCTACATGCGTGCCTTCACTCCTTCGGTGCAATCTCGTCCTCTCTGGCTTTCACAGCACTGGACAAACATCAGTCACAAGGTAATATCAGCGAAAGGATACCGGGGCAGAGTTCATGGCAACGTGTTGTATCTGCTCAATCTGACTGGAAGGCGGGGTGCTATCCTGACACGGAGTGGCGGCCTCTTGCGGCTTGCCCACTCACGAGTCACCCGAAGATGCAGTGATGCAGGGGAAGGAATGCTCCTTATCATCGGCGACTCTGAACGGGCACACGCGGGTCTCTCCGACAGGTCTGCCCCGGTCGATCCATCGAGGAGGTCGTCTCAAGTCGAGATCCATAGTTCTTGGCAGGGACCAGAGTCGTGAAAATGCAACCTCAACGATCGATCGTTCTATCCGCGGGACTGGGGATGATCGTCGACCGACGACGGAAGACAAATCTCTCTCATTGCAGAAATTATTGTGTTATTCAATGGAACCTACTGACAAGGGCCGCCGTGGCTATGTGGGAGAAAAACTGCTCTCTACTTGGTCCCCTGGACACTCCCGCTACTCGTGCTAGTACTTCCGGGTTTGTCGCTTGACTCGTATACCACACGACTCGCACTCCAAGTGAGGCCTGTCACGCCCGAGCGGCCTGAGGTGCTACCCATGCACTCGCAAGTGAACCTCCTGTGTGCCTCTTGGGCCACGATCACAGCTGTCTCCATGATAGGCTTTCGGTAGGTATGTGTTGGTTGTAACTTAGTATGATGTATGAGTGCTTGCTATGTATAAGGTTGTATATACCTGAACGCGCATTGGCTTCTTATAGTCTCGGTGTCTTTCATTAAATACTGCCGGGTGTGGATTGTGAATAAGAGACGTCGTATGCTCGTCACATTGAATGGCTCCACCAGCTCAGAGCTACTTATTCACTCACTTACCCACTCACTCACTCACCCACCAACTCACTCACTCGGCCACTTACTCATTCTTATCTCACTGATATCACTGCCATTGACTGAATGTCGACATTGATGGAACTCACTCAAATGCTCGTTCAACGTATGGGGGTTCAAGATGATGCCCTTTCTTGGACTTCTTCGTCCATTAATGATATATCCGAAAGTCTATCGCCGAAACACCGTCCGCCCATGATGACTCTATGACGTCGTTTCGTCTCCGTCGTTCTGTTCAGACTGCTCCCGAGCCTTTTGCAAGTCTTCCTTTTCAGGGAGCTGCAGAACGGCATATGTGAGCCCAAGCGCGAGCGAGACCAACAGCACCCAGATCGCATAGCCCCCGAGCAGCTGCGTGCGCACACCGATGGCAAACAGGGTCGTGGCTAGGGCGGGCGTGAAGGATCGGATCACGCTGGTGCCAGTCAGCGCGAGGGCGTTGATGGTCGCCAGGACCTGGGGGCTGGGTGAGACGTCGTTGAGCGCCAACTGGACGGCCGTGAACGCCATGCTCACGCCGGAGCCGACGGCGAGCACAATGGGGACGAATACCCAGAACACGGCCACCGAAACCGAGTCACCGGCGCCTGCCCGGAGGATGACGTTTCCCAACGGGCAGGCGACGAAGAACAAGGGGTATGCGCGCGCGCAGACGCGCATGACGCCGTTGGTCCCGATGCGGTGCTGGAGGGCGGGGAAGGCGACAAGGAGCCACAGGGCCTGGGCGATGCCGGCGAGGGCCATCATGAGCGAGATCTGCATCTCGGAGAGGTTGAAGCCGCCCAGCTCGACGGGAGTGTACCAGAAGAGCGACACGATGGCTGTGTAGACGATGGCAAGGAGCATGACGTGACCGTAGACGTAGAGCACGATGCCGACACCGGGGGCCTTGACGATCTCCCGGACCGAGTGGGCATCCTTCTTGGGGCCGGCCCCGGTGTAGTGGTCCTTCTTCAGCGTCTCCTCGACGAAGAAGAAGCTGGTGATAGTGGCGGTCAGGCCGATGAAGCCGATGACGAAGCTCGACAGCGCGTAGGGGTAGTCGATGAAGAACCGGATGCCCCCGAAGGTGCCTGGGTACTGCTTCGCCGGGTTGGCCAGCACGCCGCCGAGCAGCGGGCCGAGGAAGAGGCCGATGTTGCCACTGAAGGCAAACCAGCTGAAGGCCCGGGCCTGGGTTTTCTGGGTGCTGTGCTCGGCAACCATGGTCCGCATGGTGACTATGGTGCCGCCGAAGACGCCGGCCAGGCAGCGGAAGAGGATCATCTGCGGGATGGTCTTGGCCATGCCGAAGATGGAGGTCGCGAGTGTGACGCCGAAGAGGGACAAGACCAGGACGGGCTTGCGGCCGATGCGGTCCGAGAGCTTGCCCCAGTAGATCATGACGATGGCCTGGGTCAGGGAGAAGAGCGACTCGACCAGGCCAGTGTAGAAGCCGACATCTTCTATGTCAAGGCCGCCATTCTCCTGGACCATGTGGTTGACGTACGGGACGATGGAGAAGAAGGCCATGGGCTCCACCAGCCGGGCGTAGCAGATGAAGAGGACCTGGGAGACCGGCAGCGGCTTGTCCTCGGCCAAGTCATCCTGGCCCGGCTCCGGCTCGTTGAGCGTCGTCGCCTGCGAGATCTCGGGGTCGGCGGTCGGCACCACATCTTGAACACCCAGCAGCGGGGTGATTTCGGTCGCGTCGGCACTGGACGCGTAGCCGGCGGCCCGGGCCCTTGGTTCTGGCGCCATGGCAGTCGAACTCCTGGTGTTTCTCAACTGGCGTACCGGTAGGATTTGCAAGCAGGCAGGCAGGCAGGCGTTTGGTGTCGGCGTGGTCAAAGTGTTGATGTAACTTTAAAGTTCCCGGGCTTTGAAGGAAATGTGGGAGGACAAAAGAAGAGTGAGCACGAGCACGCCTTTTCGTTTCATTCCAGGCAGTGAAATGGCGACGTTTTAGCTTCCCTTTTGGGTTAGAGTCGCTAATAAGCACCTGGGACCCTGGGGTTCGATTTCCCCTGGATGGACGGTTGACAGGGTTCCGAACTCGAACACGATCGTCGCGCGGAGCCCTTTTCCAACCCGCTTTCAACGTTGAAGAGCCAGTCTGCCTGTTGACCATTCTAACGTTTCTCTGGCTCCTTTGGATTCGGCTTATGCCGTGCAGAAAAAGACAAAATGGTTATCCAAACCTGCGACAAGAACCTACACGGAAGACGCCGACGCCAGTAACCGCAAAGCAATACTTTAGTTCGGGATTTGATTGGCTTCTAGAAAACTTGATTCTCAACTGTAAACACAAGATCGAATGTTTTTGCCGAAAGGAAGTAGTTTTCCGTGCATGCGAGTCATCAATTAGTGGCTAGTCTGAGTGAGGATCTCACAGCATGTCCATCGGGTGCTGCTGCCGCTGCAGAGCCTCATCTTAATCACGACCAGCATCCGACAAAAATTAGGCAAAAGTTCCCCGTCCATCACCAGAGACAAGAAAGTCACGTAAGGTTGTCGGATGAGGAACGGGAGTTCTTGCTAGCTTGTCTCGGCTTGGCGAACCAAGCTCGGCCCGAAACGCTATTCTCCCAGCCCACCCTTAGACAACTTCCCCCCCTTACGTCGCAGCTTCTCTGGCAAAGCAACCGTCTCAGACCATGTAACCGATGGGCAAAAAAGTTGGGAGGTTGGCACGCCATGACGTATGACAGATCGATGGGGAGTTCGGGCGAGGGCTCGAGCATACATGTGCCTGTATCATGTTCGTGGTACATATTTGACAGGCGGTACGTGCCGGTTTCGATTCCATCCGCTCGAGAACACTCGAGAACCAAGGTATATCTTATTCAGTCTTTTCAATGGGTTCGCTGAGAGTTGCCGTCGTGGGCGCTACGGGGATGACGGGCTCCCACGCCACCCTGGAGTTGCTCCGTCGGGGCCATCACGTCGTCGGCGTCTGCAGGAACCCGTCAAAAATGGGACAGCACGAGCGTTACGAGCCAAGGGGTATCGATCTAAGCAAGTCGGACGTCATGGATATTGCGGCAAAGTTGCAGGGCCTTGACGTTGTTGTCAACGCCTACGGGCCTCACAGCCAACTCGGTTCAGCTTTTGCGTATAGTGAGTAGACCTATAAGGTTTTAGTTCCTTGTCTCGAAGCATCTACTTACTGTGAGCTCAAGGGTCTTTCGTCGAGATGACACGGAAAATACTATTGGCATCCAGAGAGGCAAAGATACAGTATTTTGTGATGGTCGGGGGCGCCGGGAGCCTCGAAATACCAGGCAAGCCGTACATGACGGCCGCCGACGACGCAAAGTTCTTCGCGGCGTACGGCCGGGCAATGCTAGCGAGCGAGGCGTACATCACGCACTGCCAGGACTGGGCCGGCGACTTCGGGGAGCACCTGCAGGCGGCACGAAGCGCTTGGCTCAAGGAGCGCGACGGGGAGAGCACCAAGGAGACGCGCAAGGTGCTCGACGGCATCGACCGGAAGATGGCGGACATGAACAGCCAAGGCGTCGACTTCGTCACCGGCGCGCGGGCCACGTACATGTTCTTCGACGGCAACACCTCATTCAAGTGGACCTACATCTCGCCCCCGCCCTTGTACAGGCCGGGGACGCGGACGGGACGGTACGAGGTTGTGCAGGATATGATGCCTCTGCAGCTCGACAAAGGGGCTGGGGCTGAAGGTGACCCATCCATTTTCGAAGGCCGTCTCCAGAGCATATCTGTTCCCGACATGGCAGTGGCGATTGCGGATGAGGTCGAGCAGCAGACGAAGGTGTGGAAGCATTGGTGTCCTTTCACGGAGGATCTGGATGACAGGCCAGGGCCAACGTACGTCACTATTGAGGAGGCTATATAAATATATATTTTGGTGTCTTGAATCGCGTAGGAACTACTGAAATCCAGGTCTCGTACAAGCACGATATCGTTCGATGTAGGATATGACGAGATGCATGAATCATAATTGAAAGCTGTGTAGAACCATCGCATACTGCAAATGAAGTGGCCGAGTGAGTCTTCATATCTCTAAAGGTCATAATAATAGCCATGCACAACCCAAGTCTACCGCATCCCTGAAGATCAGTGCTTCTCGGAAGACACGGGGTGACTTTGAACTACGTCTTGTCCCTTACTTTCGTGCGCCGTACCTCTCTCCACGTCAGGCCTGTCAGAGTCAGACGCCACCGCCAAAGAACCATCCTGTCCAGCCGCCTCGTTGGCAAGCCTCGTCTCCAGATCGGGGTTCTTCTGTTTCCACGTCTTCATGTACCAGGTGCCGAACATCAGAATCGCCCACATGGCGACCTCGAAGACTGTCGCTGCCGGGTAGCCGTGCGGGTACTCGGGCGCTTCGACCGTCGGGAATGTGAAGAGCGGGACCCAGATCTGGTTGCAAAAGCCAAGTGTCATCATGGAGGAGATGATGAGGCCTCTTTCGCCGTAATTCTCTTTTAGGGTGAAGTTGAGCCAAGAGTACTGTTCGGTTGTCATTAGGTTTGGCCTCGTACACGATAGACTGAGATGAAATTTCTCACCAGAATGGGCGACGCCATGCCGGAAAAGCCGCCAAAGTAGAACGCGCAGAATTTTAGAATGTCGGGAACGTTCCAAACTGAGAGAACTATACACGCGAATAAGACGAATGACTGTTGATGCAGCGTTAGCAGAGACATTCTCGAACTTGTTCCAAGGGCATTGCCTACCGCTTGAAACGTCCAGAGTCCTCTGAGACTGAGACAGCCAGCTAGTGTCGTCCCCAGCCACGATGACAGCGCGCGAAGCAAGTCGATAAAGGTCGGCAAGATGTTCACCAGCTCGATCGAGTATTCAGCATCGCGCAGCCACAGCGCCATGTACCCCGTCCAGTAGTGAGCCTGGCACAGGAAGCTGGACCACGTCGTTAGCTTGGACTGCTATCGTCAAACCCAATGGGCTTGGGAGAGAACCTACATGTAGCACGGAACACAAATCCACCACATCGGCCTGGAGAGCGTGTACTTGAAAGTCTTCCACGTGATGCCCTCTTGTTCGACGGTCGGGATGCGCTTTACGGCGAGGGCGTACTCCTCGTCCGTGAAGAACCAGCGCTTGGGCGAGATGGGCAGGCCCGGCCAGAACGCGAAGCCGAGGAAGGAGATGGGCAGTGTGATGATGCCCTGCACGATGAAGAGCCACCGCCACCCGGCGCGGCCATAGACGCCATTCAGGTTGCGGTAGGCGGCCGCCTGGAGGTAGCCGGAGAACATGGAGCCGAGGGAGTTGCCCATGAACCAGACGCCGGCCCGCTTGAACAGCTCTTCATTCTTGAACCAGCTGCCGACTGCGATGGTATTAGGCTTCTGAAATTTGCGGTGCTGGGTGAGCGTAGGGAAGTCTTACGGATGAGATGCGTGCCGCCGAACGAGGAGGCCTCAAGAAAACCGGTAACGGCACGGAGAATGTAGAGATGCCAGCTGTGCTTGATCTCGGATTGACAAAAGGCAATGACGGCCCAGATGATCTGCAACGATGGAAGTAGGAAAGGCGCACTGCGGTTTGTTAGGGTTTGTTGCTCATAAGCGTGGGCGAGTTGAGACGTACATCTTAGCCTTGGTCTGGAGTGTCATGAGTGGAATCTGGCCAAGAACGTATGCGGTGTTGTCTTGAAACGAGTTAGATGCTGCTTGTTAGTTGTCATGGGTTTACCCAGAAGCTTACAGGCAACCACATAATAGTTCAACTCGTTGCCAAATGCGTTGAGATCTTCTCTCATTCCCGAAACGTAAGCGTTCGTGACATTTTGTTGCCCAAGAAACTATGACGGTATTGTTTAGCTACTGTCTTATTGTGCCAGCCCACGAATGGTTTACTCACTCTGCAGAAGAAAGACAGCGATCCGAACACGAGAATCGCAAGATCAAGCTTTCGCAGCAATCTTCGCTCGGCCGCCGGGTAGTGAGATGCTTCGGTCTGTTAGTTCAATCTCTCGATGTGCCTTGACATCATCATTGGGGACAACTCACGGTACCAGTCAAAAACAGATAGAACCACAGCCCCCACCTTGTTCCTCTTCACTGCTCGAGTTATGGCCCCCATTGTCGATGATATTTCACAGAGACCAACAGATGCCGAGGTTCTGCGAGAGGTATGACATGACTGTGCCGGTTCGGCACTCTAGCTTGGCCGGCGTTATATACGCACACCAAGACAGCTGGACAGGACCCCTGCCTCTTCTTTCGACTTTTCCATTATCGAAATCTCTTCACAAGTTAACGTTGCCACTCCCTCGCCCAGGCCAGCGCGCAGGAGGAATCTCTCGGCGTGCAGTCCGCGATAAGACCGCAAAACCTCTGCGAAACCGCGACATAAGCCGCCGAGAGCCCCGACACATCGCATCCTTCGGGCCCTTTTGCCCACAATTCGCCATCTCGCCAGGAATGACGATTTGGCTTGGAGTGTCCAGTCCCGCTGGGGAACGATGCGGCCCTGCGGAGACACCGCCATGCAGATAATCTCCGAAACGGCAACGAGGTCGTGGGGGCTCGGGGTGCCGTCGAATCGCAGTCGGGAACGAGGCACGTCCCGCCGAACTCGGGGGAGTATAGCTTCTTCTTTTTGCCGATGGTTGCAGTTGTAAAGCCGGAGTTTAAAAGCCGGCCACGCGGTGGGGGAAGAGGTTGGCATACGGGAGAGAAGACGACGTAGGCCGGGGGTGGGGATTGCGCCATCCGTTATCAAATGATGACATGCCGACGATCTCGCGACTCCAACCAAACAGCGCTGTCACGCCGGTTTGTAAGCTCGCGGGGTAAAATGAAAGTGTGTGACCATGGAGAAGGTTGAGGCAAAATCAGCATGCTGCCATTGGGCATCTTGGAGATGGTTTGCGGAGTAAAGGCCGACGTGCGGACCAAGGGGGTGCCTCGCTGGGCTGAATATCCGACGGGATGCCGTCCGGAGTCGCAATCAAGGTTAATAGTTAAAATGACGAGCTCAGAACCCTTGGAGGCTGGGCAGTCTGAACGTTCAACCAGCATTTCCTGAGAAAAGATACCCCCATTCCTTCGCCGCCAACATGCCGTCTGCCGTTTCCGAGCTGTACCAGTACACCCACGTCCCCGAGACGCAGGAGGATCTTGACTGGGCTGACCGTCAGTCTCACTCAAGTTATTCCAAAGAGACGTTACAAGCTTACTAACATACGACGCAGTCCCTACAATTGATCTTGCAAAGTATGGCACGCCCGAGGGCAACAAGGAGCTCGCCGAGACGCTGATCGAGGCGATCCGCACCAAGGGCTTCTTCTACGTGATCAACTACGGCATCTCACAGCAGGCCGTCGACAAGCAGTTCGCCCTGGGCCAGAAGTTCTACGAGCTCCCTCTGGAAGAGAAGCTCAAATATGAGCCGAACCTGGACTCTGGCGACTACAACGGCTACCGTCCTGCCGGCAGGCGGTTCCTGAGCGGCGGCATCAAGGACAAGACCGAGGTCTGGAACATGGCCACGAAAGCTGGACACATCACGCAGCCCCTACCCCAGTTGCTGGAGGACCGCAAGGAAGAGATTGAGGGGTTCGCCAAGGTCGGTGTTCACGGCCCTCCTGACATATATGTTCATGCTTGATACTAACATCTTGCCCAGGACCTGCACGACAAGGTCCTCGACCCCCTGAACCACCTCATCGCCCTGGCGCTGGAGCTGCCGGAGGACTTCTTCACCAGCGTGCACAAGTGGGAGACGCACGACGAGTCGCACCTGCGGTACATGAAGTACTCTAAGTTCACGCCCGAGGAGATCGAGAAGCTCGACGACGGCCTCTGGTCGCGCGGCCACACCGACCTGGGCACCATCACGCTCCTCTTCCGCCAGCCCGTCGCCGCCCTCCAGATCAAGGACCACCAGACGGGCGAGTGGAAGTGGGCCAAGCCGCTCGACGGCAGCCTGACCGTCAACACCTGCGACGCCCTGAGCTTCCTGACGGGCGGATACGTCAAGTCCACGGTCCATAGGGTAAGTGAATATAGAACTGCAACTGGCTCTACGTATTCCTTTTCTACGTGCTAAGTCAGAGACAGGTGTCCGTTCCCCCCAAGGACCAACGTCATGTCGACCGCCTGGGTCTTCTCTACTTCGCCCGCCCCCAGAACGACCTCGTCCTGAAGACGATCGACTCGCCCGTTCTGAAGCGCGAGGGTTTCACCCAGAACGAGTTCGAGGCCGGAGGCCACAAGGTGCCCACCATGGGCGAGTTTACGACCTTGAAGCAGACATGGCAGCAAAAGAAGGGTGTCAGTTACGAGTCATCAGAGGGTCAGGAGATTCTCCCTGGATTCAAGGGAAAGTACTTTGCTTAGGGAAGGTTTTATTAGTAGAACACCATCTTATCTTGTCAGATGTTACAAAGTACCTAATCCTGTCACGTGTTTCTGCTGCGACCACTTGCCACCCCTCTCTGGTGAGGCTTGTTCCAACAAGTCTTCATCGGAAGGGTCCCTGGATACTGTGAGCTGCAACCTTCGATGTGCCAAAACCTGCTCCTTCGCAAGTCTGACAGTCAAGTCTAGGCTTGTCATTGCAGACTGAATATCCACGGTCTCGGGACCAAGGTCCGCCCCCCAGTTTTTTAATCTTAGTTCGGGCAGTTTTCTCACCAAATCCTCTTCGTCAGCTGATATGGCTTCATAAGCCCCGCGCCAATCGCTGCTGATACTGCTCAGAAGTCCATCATTCGCAGAACCACAATAGCAGAAAGGACGAGTTACGATCTCTTGCGCCGGCGGTATTCTCTTATTTAATCGCTCTTCCAACTCATTCAAGAGCAGCACTTCGCCGCCCCCGAGGGTATAAATATATTTTCAAACAGGTCAGGGCACGTTACTTGAGCCGGGATAGCACACCTCCCACAGGTCCAAATGAGAACATGTCCGATGCCTTGGTCATACCGTTTCCGGTCTGTCCTTCTGGGCTCGCCACATCACATTGCCTACAACCCAATAAATCCGAGGTGCCTCTCCGCCCTCCAGCTTGTAAGCAAAGTCGAAATCGCCAAAGACCGCGTCAGTAACCTGTTGGCTGATTTGCTTGTCGAGAGTCTAATTGACTTGAGCTTTATCGGGTTTCATGTCTGTTGCGGCACATTGTTTAACTTAAAGTCTGGAAGAGGAATTGGGTTGATCCCAATGGCGTTGAAGCACATTTCCTTCGACGTACACGCGTCCAGATCTGCCCAATGCTGTAGAGACCATTCTTGTGTGTTGGTATCCCCCTCACAGGAGGGTTGGTTCGAACCGTGGGTGACGAAGAGGTCAATTGATCTATATTAACTTCTGCGTAAGGGTGTAAAAGGGAGGTTCCAACCGGAGGTTGGGCAGGCCGCGATTATCCTAAGTATGGGTTGTAAGTGGTCCCTGCGCGGGCCCCTGCCTCGAGGTCGAATTGAACTTCCAATCCGACATTGTGCATATGCGGCAGGAAAGAAGACGATTGGGAAACATCAGGAAAGAGCCAGGTCGAGGAAAACATCCAGTCCGAGTATCTTGGGGGAATGCACTCCTTGTTGGGTCTTGGAGGGCGAGGTTAAAAATTATAGAGATTCGTATGTATTTCATGTGCTTAAACTGGTTAGCCTTGGAGGCGCTGCTCTCGCCTCCTGACCTGAGGCTAACTGCCCCCGGGTATAAGCAAAAGCTAAGATCTCAAAGGTCCTTTACTCTCTTGCTGTGTGCGAGGCACAAGCGCCTCCAATCCGGGGTTTTGGTGGCGTATTCAAGGGCGACGTGACGCCCAGATTGGGCGATCGTCTAAATCAACGCACTTTTGATGACTCTATTGACCAGTTCGATAGTCGAATGAGAGACAGTGACGGACAGCAGCGAGCTGGTTTGGCCAGAAAACATATCAGAAATCTAAGTTAGGATGTGGAATAAGAGCTCCCTTGAAAGAAAATATATTAAACGACATGTTCCTATCAGCTTCCCAGCGTAGGACCGACTAAGTATGAGATATCCGAATTATATTATAAAGTATTAAACCAATTTTGTGCGACATCGACCATTTACAAATGAGGCAAACCTAGCTGCCACTCAATGCAGCCTCTCGTTCTTCACCGGCCATTCGTTCTTTACCGGCTGCTCAATCTTCACCACCTGCTCACTTTTCACCGGCTGCTCAATCTTCACCACCTGCTCACTCTTCACCGGCTGATAGAACTGCCGTATCATACCCTCGAACGTCTCTTCAAGCTCCCAGTGCTCGGTGCCAATACTATATCTTCTCTGTGAATCTGATCCGGCGTCTCGGGGTCTAATAGCCGGGTCCGCGCCGTGCTCAAGCAGCCATCTCACGAACTCCCAGTCCATGGAGTCTCTGGCATGCAGCAGTGGGGTGGTCTCTTGCGATAAGCACGGCATTCTAACATAGCGTCCCATCAGGCGGAATCTATTCCTTCGCATCAGCATCCTCCTCGAGTTACAAGAGGCGTACTTACACATTGTCCACCCTGTTGATGTCCTCGCCGAGGTCAAGCAGCTATTGTGCGATGGCGAACCGGCTGAAGAGAGTGGGATACTCCAGCCAAGGTGTTTCCTCGCACAGCTCCTCTCGGTATTCTTCGTCCATCACCTTGGCAGCTGCTGGATCGGGCCTTCGTCTGATGAGGCTGTGCAGTGTAACGCCGTGTTCCGGCCTCGCCCCGTGAGACACTAGCAGGTCCACGGCTTCTGCGGCACCGAGGTTAACCGCCATCTCCAGGATGTGCCCCTTGAGCCTCCGTACTGGCCGGTTGACGATGCCGAAAGCAAAGTCACGGTTGACTTCCCTTCCTGTGGTCGGATCCGCTCCGGCGTCCAGCAGGAACCGCAGTATTTCTGTGTCAAGAATACAGCGCGGATAGTGCAGGCCAACCTCCTGACAGGGGAGATTAAACGGCCGCCGTTTGCCTCTCTGCGTCGGGCCAAGAAGCTGATTCGGGTGCCATCCAGAGTCAACCAGAACGCGCAGGAGGGGGAGAAGCTCGCGGCTGCCGCTCGTAAAGATGCTCTCCGAAACCGAGTCGGAGCTGAGATAGGCGGGAGTGTGCGAGTAGAATTTGATATTGCCTGCGAGGTCGTCGTGGTGATTCTCAATGCCCCTCCGGAAGCATCGATAGTGCGGTTCTGGCACGCCTCTTCCAGGGCGAAGGAGAGATCCGCGCCCGTAGGCGCCAATGCCGCCACGAACATGCGGACGAGGTCCAGGTTGCCCTCCGCGCACGATTTGTAAAACGCCCTCGAGGCGTCGTCCTTGCGATAGCCGGGCGGATCTTGCATCTCGTATAGAGGATGGGGCAGTTGGGGCGGCAGAGGCGGTAGATGGCGATACTCTTCCTCATACAGCTGAAGCATCCCCCGTTCCCTCGCAATTTGATTCGCGGCCTCTCGCTTTTTCGGGTCCTCAATAGCCTCATTATATACCGGAAAATGCGGCACCCAGCGGAAGGAGAATCGATGCGGTCGCGGGCGTGACTCTGTCATGGCGCTAGAGTAACAATCCGCTAGCAATGGATGATACGTGAGTTGATCAGGATGGCCTTTTGCACTTGGGTGAGTCAAGCTGTATGTTCATCTTCTCGACTGCAGCCTAGTTTGAACGAGACGTCCATTTCAGGCTGCCGACGGGTGTGACGTTACGTTCGGCACAGTATTACCCAGGGACTTTGGAGACGTCTCTGCGGCGGCGTGTTGGTTGCCAGTTGGTTGTTGGTTCTTCAATGCTGGTACATCCCGGCTGGCAAAAGCCGCCCGAACACTACGCCCATGCTCAGCCGCTGCGTTTTTGACAGACATTTTAACTGCGTGAGTGTCAGTCAATCATCTGTTCTGGAGCCCAAGTAGCAGTCAGTTCTTGCAGACTATATTGAAAAATGAAGGAGAGACTAGATCGATATCCAATCCTTTAGATACGCTAGAGGCAGCCTATTTGATGGCCCCCGGTCCCCTACTTTGTAGTACGTAGCTTAACATTCCAAGAAGACACTCTTAGTTCTGACTGTTGTCGCTGTTGTCGATCTCTGTTGTTACTTGCGTCTGTTTTTGTCGTCCGTCACTATTGCCACTGTTGTCCATTATTGTCGTTACTATTTTCCTCACTCCTGTTACTGTTGTTGCTATTGGTCATCATTACTATATATGCTGTAGTAGAATAGGGCGCTGCAGCGACCGTAAAGGCGTATCGTCAAAGCCGAGTTAGTGGGTGTTCCGAATCAATCGACTCAAACGTCATCAAGATTCCCAAATCTGATACTAGTCTATAACCTAGATCCAGCTCAACACTGCCGACTGCCGTTCTGCCGAGTTGTCTGCCTCGAATAGGCAGTGGTATGCGCCCTCAAGGGATCATGGCCAGGCCCAAAGCTCTATACGCGTATTCAAGAGCATTGCATCGCCTACATTAACTGATTAGTAATCCGTCCATCGGGTCCGTACGGGACTGTCGATGTAAAACCGGGCCGGAGCTTTATCTCGGCCGATGATCAACATCCTCTATATAGCATAAATTTCAGCGCTGAACGCTGTTTGTTTTTTCTACGTAACGATTGCAATTCTGAATATCCCTTGACTCCCATACTACAACAATGTCGACTCGTTTAGAGCAGTCTGGCGGCCTTTTCACGACTGTACATCGCTCTACAACCTATGACTACATCTCTCCTCTGAAACTCAACCTGTCCGGGCGTCATGTCTTGATCACTGGCGCAGCCTGGGAGGATGGTGTCGGATACGCCACAGCAACGGCGTTCGCGCGTGCCGGAGCGTCCGCGATAGCAGTAGCCGATCTCCACGGCGTGTCGGACGAACTGGTCCAACGGCTGAAGTCGGCCGCAACGGAGGCCGGGAGACCAGAGCCCAAGGTGCTGGCCTACACTGTCGACATCTCGAACAAAGAAAGCGTCCAGAAAATGCGCGATGCCGTTGCGGAGGCCTTTTCCGGACGTCTGGACATCCTCATCAACAACGCGGCCCACATGGAGCCGCCCATGTCCGTTCTCGACTCGGACCCAGACGACCTGCTGTGGAGGACCTGGGAGGTCAACGTCCACGGCCTGCTCAACATAACCCGTGCCTTCTTGCCGATGCAGCTGTCTTCACGCGCCGACGGGGGAGCCTGCACGGTCATCAACGTCGCCTCCTCGGGCGCGCTGAGCGCTAGGCCCGGCAGCTCGAGCTACCGGAGCTCAAAACTCGCGGTCCTCAGGTGGACCGAGTCAGTGCACCTGGAGTACGCCGACCAGGGGCTCTTGGCGTTCTGCGTCAATCCCGGCGCGATTAAGACGAAGATCAGTGAGCATGCGCCCCAGGCGGTGCGTGATAGGTTCCCTGACAAGGCGGACGTGGCTGGGGATACGATTGCGTGGCTAGCTTCTGAGCGGAGGGACTGGCTGGCTGGGAGATACGTGAGCTGTCCCTGGGACATGGAGGAGGTTATGGCGAAGAAAGACGAGATTGTTGAGGGAGATAAGCTGAAGTTGAGAATGGTTTTCTAGACTCTGTTCTGTCCTAGCATGTTAGTCACTGACCACTTCATAAAGAGAAATGAAGAATACGAATTTTGTCATGAACTTAAGATATGCGGATATTAAGAAGGGTATGATATCTCCGTCTGTTGCGTGACCTTGATCCCCCTTCCCCCAACTGGCGAGGGGCTTCTCGCTGTCGATCTGTGAACAAGGCCCCGATTCGCGTGAGGACCGTCGTCAGACGGCGACACATTCCTGCTGTCAACCTCCATGCTTCTCGACTCGATAACTGTCTCTCTCTGGTTCACAGGATCCCTCCGATACGCACGCCCCGACTACACCTTGCTCTGCTTTCCCCCGTCGTCGGCCCGGACAAGCCCAGCCGAGTCCCTGTCGGACGCGTCGTCCTGGGACTGCAGCTCATACGACTCGGACTGCATGTTCCGCCGCCTCTTGTTGTTCTCGATGACGGTCGAGTACGGTAGCGACTTCTTGGCGGTGTTGTGGCTGGCCGAGCCGGTGATGCGGGAAGAGATGAAGCTGGGCAGGTACCGGACGAAGAAGGGCTTGAGCCCGGGGACCGAGGCGCAGACTATGCCGGCGTTCGCTTCGAGGAAGGACCAGTTGAATTGCTCCGCAACGTCCCAGCTGTAGTCCGGGGTCGTCAGGAGGGGCGGGAGGATGATAATTCGTTTGATCGCGGCAGCACAGACACTGAAGGTACCGAAAGTTAGGGATATGTAGAAGAGAAACAGACGAGGGGATCTTCGTACAATGCGCCGGTAGCAAATAGCAGAATCACCGAGGCCTTTTGCCTCCGCGCCATCTGCAGAGGAATGACGATCCGCATCGGGAGGACGAGGATGATGACGTCCATGATGATGTTGGCAATGCTGAGCACCATGTAGACCGTCTCCTTGTCGACGCAGGTAGCCGTCTTCAGAGCCTCTGCGTCCCAGGATGCGTAGACTGGCCGGCAGCCAAACAGGCTCAATAGCTGGTATGATACCGAATACGCGATGACGATGCCGATGAGGGACACGACCATAATTCGGAAAGTTCGATCGGGCGATAATCGTAAATAAAGAAATAGGAGAGATAGCTTCGCCAGGATAACGGTGAGGGAGTATGTCATCGTCGTGCAGGTGCCATACTGGGATCAAGATTGTCAGACGTAGTACACATAGAGATGCGTTTTTATCTCCGGGCGCAGTGGAAGTTCTTTTCCAACTTACAATGAGAAATCCTGGGTCGTAGTCGGAGGCCTTGACTTGCCAGAAGTGCGACGCCACACCGAGATCGATCACTGTGGCTCGAGGGTCAGCGATAATTCGAGTCAGGAAAGGTCTTTGAGTCTACTAACTCTTGAATCCAGTTGCCAGGAAGGCCAGGCTCATCATCATAGAAGCGATTATCAGATCTAAGAGATTCGTTAGAGAACGGTTCCATCGGACGAAGATTCCAAAACCTACAATCATCTACACCCAAGCTCCTCTTCACGATGTGTACCCTCGTGAATATCCTCATGACGACCAAAATAAAGGCGACGGTCGTGGTCGACGCCCCTGCTGCAATCATGCCGCCCCTAACGTTGCCTGCGGCGAAGCAGTCCTCTCCTAAAGGAGGGTCCGCCATGTAGGCCACTTCCGATTCTGCAGTCATCCTTCCCCTCCTCGGTCGTTCAGACGAAAGATTTGACGGTCAAAGAAGAGAATAGGTGATGAAGAGCTCGCGGAGAAAATGCGCGACGGGTCTCCATAAAATAAGACATAAGTTGTAGTACTCCGTATTGTATGAGTCCAGGGCGATTGGCAAGTTCTTCTAGGTCCCCCAATGCCTATACGCTGACTTGATATTCCCGATACCATGTCGTCGGGGTAGCAGAGATCTCCGTTGCTGACGCAGTTGGCCATCTGGACAAGCCCATGTTGCAGAACTTTTCGTCTGCTGGTTCCTTCCTTTTTCTTCCGTCTCGGCGTGCACTTGCTCCCTCCCTGTACCCTTTTGATTGATTCGCCCATACAATCCAATGATGAGGAGGCGTGGTGAAGAACCAACAGACAGTGTGGCAAGAGCTCATACGAGGCATGTGGAGAACCACCTATCCGCGGTGGGGCCGGTGCCGGGGATGGCGCATAGGAGTCTGGAGGTCTGCTCCTCTTGAGGGAGGTATTCGTCGTCTAACTTGATTTGAATTTTTCTCTTTATCTGATCAGCTGAAGCTAGGCCACAAGAATACAGATCCTCTCTATGAACGTTCATAGGGTGCAGTCAAGATGGCCAGCCTTCTTCTGTTAAACACTCACTCCTATGAGGCGACTTGCATTTTGAAGTCGGCGTGTCTAGTCAACTGAGTCCTGTAGTGTTTCTGCCGAAGTCTCAAAGATTGTCAAGAATTAGTTAAAATACGCCAGAGTATCATGTGGCTGTTAGTCGAGAGCTAGAGCGTGATCGGGTTCCTCTAGCTGCCTTGAAACTTCATGCTCCTTCATCAATGATCGTCACGCCCGCGTAACCGAAGTCCCTTTGCTTGACCCTGAGCCAACGTACTTCATTTATCCCTACTTTGACAGTCTACAGGCTCTGATTATATCGACCCAAGGTCTGGGCTACTTCCTAAAAGGGAGTTATACCATCGTGTAGTTTAGAATCCAACGGCCTCGAGGAGCACCGGTGACAATTCGGTTCTCACTCCGAAGAGACAGAACAGGGCTGTTTCAGATGAGGAATGATCTCCTCTTCTCCGATGCGCATATGGGGAAGCCGGTGTGGCCAGAACCCACATCTCCCCTTTCCTCCATCTCGCTTCTGCAACTCCAAGGAAACAAAAGTTGCAATCTACCAACAGATATCTACAGATGTGGCTTGACTGAAGGTGCCAACGGCATGGGGGTGCTATCTGATTCGCCCGCATCTGCAAGAGCGACCGGGTTTTCGGCTGTCGGACGACAAGGCGGGTCGGCCTCATCCGAGCGGCCATCGGTGATCTGCCACGGAGTACGCGGGGCCAAGCCGCTAGCACGCCGGGGTCCGCTGCCACGGGGGAAGGGGGTCCCAGTTTCTGGGGCCACACGACGCCTGCATAACCCCGGAAACAATGCAATAATTGGGATTGAGGACGACAACAATGCAGAAGCGAGAGATGTTGGAGCCAGGGGCGGACCGGTTTGCACCAACAGATATGTTTGCTCGAGATTCCTGCGTGGCCAAACATGAAGGTGAATGGAAGCGGGCGGCCCCGTTGAGGGCGTCTCAAGCTAATTCTTAACGACGCAAAAGACCCTTTTCCTGCGTTCGTTGAGGCACGTTTGTCTTTTCTTCTGATCAGCAGGAAGAAACCGGTCACCCCTACAAGCATTCGCCCACCATGTCTGAGATGACCGAGCAAGAGAAGCACCCGGAGCTGTTCAAGCCCGACCTGAACATCAACAGGCGACAATGTAAGCGGATCGTTCCGCTCGAGGTGTTGGCCTTGGGCATGTCCAAGACAGGGACATCATGTGAGCATCTCTACCTTCTCATACTCCTGTCCGTACACTGACTTTCGCCGGGACAAAAGCCATGCAGCGTGCCCTGATGATCTTGGGCTACAACGACGTCTACCACGGCTTCTCCATGGTCTCCAACATCTGCGAGGTCGAGATGTGGATGGAGGGCATGCACGCGAAGCAGAACCCCAAGCCGGGCCAGAAGCCCTTCGGCCGCGCCGAGTTCGACCAGCTCCTCGGCCACTGCGGCGCCGTCTGCGACCTGCCCCCCAACTTTTTCGGCCCGGAGCTGGTCCGCACCTACCCGGACTCCAAGGTGGTCCTCGTCGAGCGCGACGTTGAGTCGTGGTACCGGAGCTTCGACGAAAGCATCGTGACGGTGGCCTTCAACCCCGTCTGGCGGTTCCTGTCGTGGCTGCGGGCGCGGTACGTCGCCGAGATCGACGACATCACCTTCACCTGGCTCAAGTACACGTTCGGCGCGGAGACGAAGCCCGAGGTGCTGGCGAATGCGAGGGAGGGGTACAGGAGGCACTACGAGACGATACGCCGGGAGACACCGCCCGAGCGGCTGCTCAACTACAGCTTGAAGGATGGATGGGGGCCGCTGTGCGAGTTTCTGGGCAAGCCCGTGCCGGACGTGCCGTTCCCGCATGTCAACGACCACGAGGCGTACCACGAGAAGCTTCAGATCATCATCAGGAAGGGGGCGCACGCTTTTACTCGCAAGATGATGTGGATTGCTGTTCCAGGGCTGGTTGGTCTTGCGGCTTACTACTTTGGGGCGAATAGGGGTATGGTCGAGAACTTGTTGCAGAACTTGAAGGGGTTGAAGTTGGCTTGAGCTGTTATTGTTTGACAAGGCAACTGCAGCTCTTTCTCAATGTAAGCTAGATATCTGGACACAGCCTTGGTAGAAACAAAGAGTCGAAAACAAGTTCTTTTAGTTTCGCATTCCAAGATTACCTTCCAACTTGGTCTTCACAGTCCCAAGGGCTTGAGAATCTTCCTCCTGATGTTTTCCGCCTCCAACATTCATCAAGGCCACTTCAGAGCACTTCAGGCCTTTCCTTCCTTCCTTCTGTTCTGAAATGCAGCTCCATATGTGAACAGTCGTGGGTCTTCCTCTTTTATTCGTGAGTGCTGCACTCACCTGCGTAGCCCTTGCCTTTGAATGCTGAGCCGTTGCTGAGTCGTTGTCACTGCGGCTCAGCTCATGCCCTCACAGCCGCATCAACGACATCATCTTTCAACATCTTGCCCTAATTCAAGAGCTCACGACTCCCACGATCCATCTTCTTGAAAGTTCCTAGCCCACAACATTCCTTTTCTCTGAAACTCGAGAAACCCCTGTGTGCCTTCTCTCTTCCCCAGCCCATAAAATCCTCTCCCCTCTTGCCTTCCCTCTTCCCACATCCACCTCGCCAAACATCACCACACATCCCCCAACTCGCAAGCTTTTGCAACACAAGCACAACAACTCTGCCTTCGCAGCAAACACTCATCCTTCATTATAACCTCAACTATCTCTACCTACATCATCACCTCGACAAGATGTCTGCTTCTGAGAACGCCTCCGCCGAGAAGAAGCCGGCCGCCGCCAGCCCCTTCACTCCTCGTGAGGTCGAAGTCATGCAGGCCGCTTGGAGCTGCCTCAAGACGTTCCCCGAGGTAAGGGACCACCCATCCCCCTACGCTCTTTTTTTTTTTCCTCCTTCGTCGACCGTTCCTGACACGCGTCGCCAGGTCGACTACCACAAGCTTGCCGAGGCCATGGGCGTCGGAAGCCACCGCTCCGCCGCCAACGCCTGGTGCGCCGTCAAGAAGAAGCTTACTCCCCTCATGCCTGCCGCCGTCGACGAGGATGGCAACCCCATTGCCACTCCCAAGCGCAAGCGCGCCACCCCGGCTAAGAAAAAGGCGGCTGCTCCTGCCCCCGCCGGCGATGGTGATGAGGACGAACTTACCACCGAGACCGAGAACAAGCTCGTCGTCCGCACCCCGAAGCAGATCAAGTTGACCCCGAAGAAGAAGGCTGCCGCCGCCGCTGCTGCTGCCACCGCCGCCGACGGCGAGGACGAGGAGCAGGCCGTCCCCGAGACGCCTGCCAAGAAGCGCATCAGGACTCCCAAGATCGACAAGTCCAAGCTTTTGAAGCCCGAGGTCGTCGCTGCCCAGGCCGCTGCCGCCGAGGCCGCTGCTGCCGCCGCCGCCGCCGGCAACGCTGGCGATGCCAAGTTCGAGCTGAAGCAGGAGGAGCTCGAGACCAAGGACGTCGCCATGAAGGACGACGCCAAGGCCGAGGAGGGCAACGCCGAGATCTAAACCATCTCGCCAAAGTCACTTCACATCTTTCCCCCTCCCTCCCTCCTGTACTTCCATTCTGATTGCTCAATGGCTTTTCCCTCACAAACCCTCAACGTTTGATTTGTCTTACTAGGGATTGGGTCTCTCTGGCTGGCTTCTCTCTTCTTGGGGGCCTGGCGGCTGGCCTTGGATTGCCGTTTGGGGAATCCGGTTGTTCGCAGGACTCGACTTGGTCACTGGGAGGAAAAAAGGGAAACGGTATCATGTTGCACGGTTCGGTTATCATTGAAAGCAGCTCCTCGTGATGAGCTCGCAGGTTAAACGGATAGCTTGGTGGCGACGGGTGGTGAGATCCTTAGCAATCGAGCATTACATCCTCTCGACTCTTGATTTTTCTCGTGATGCCCGTAGATCGTGGCGTTTCATCGTCTCAGTTTCTAAATTTCTATCCCCGTGTGATGTTTTGTCTGATTACGGTGCTCCTTCCCTCTTTGCCCGCCAGCCTGAGCGTAGATGCAAGTCGGATCACGTCCTAGGTGCCTCGTCGAGAAGGTCACGCTGACCCGCGATGCCCTCAAGCTGTTGGAACTCAACCTTGCCCCGCGAACGAGACTGATGTTCACCGAACCGCGAATGCACCGACAATTTGGGGAAAATATTTCTTCAGGTGTATGCCACCGCTGTGTCTCCCACGAGAAGGGTGTTCATCGCGAAAATGGGACTGGGCAGACTCCTGGTCTTTAACCAAATGCTCGACGATAGCTTCTTCCGTGAGCCGCTCCTCCCTTCTTGCTCTCGATCGTCACCGTCAAGGGATTCCCGCATCGAGCGAAGCCTTGGAAAAACAAGGACCACCACCTAGCGACGACAAGAGCATCCGGGGCCCGGCGGAACCAGCACTCCAAAACCGCCAGGTTCGTTTATCCTTCGACCGGTTCGTTCCCGAAGTCTTCTGGAGTCCTTTGGCGTGAGTTGACACCCGACCGTTCGATGGAACACGATCTGGAATAGTGCTAACCGCTCCTCAAGTGCAGTGTACGTTCGATACTGGCCTAGGTACCATCCTCCCAGATCCGTCGACGGCGATATTCTCAATACTGCCAAAGCTATCTCGGCTTCCCAACAAATCAATTTTCTTCCGAGTCCCAGCGGTCCCTTGCTAAATCATCTGCTGAAGCCGTGGCCATCTGGTCGAGCCTACGGCCCAGACTGCCACCGCCATCGCCAAGGTCCGTCCCTGGCCAAGGGACGCGACGAGAGGGAGAGCCTTCCTTCGTCGCCCTGTGAAGACTATTGATCCCTTTCCAGAGAAGAAGAAACGATTAAACGAAGAAAATCATCGCAGAATTCAATCATCTCTACACAAAGAAATGAAACCAATTTCCTCCATCGTCACCGCCCTCGCCGGCGGCGCCGCCGCGATGATCTGCACATCAAGCGAGACCTACTGCGGCTCCCGCCTCCTCAACCTCGGTACGTTTACCAAGCTCTCCCTCCCTGACACTCACTCCCTGCCCATTTGACTGACCGCTGCCAATAGACGCAAACAACTCGATAGCCATCGCAGGCGCCCTGACCGCGGGGCGACAGCCCGTCGACGACGCCAGGACTAGACAGTCCGTCTTCTGGTGCGTCCCGTCTGGGGTGCCGGTGCCGGGGGACTCGGGGTTGCTGTTCATCACGCACTGCGGGCCGGAGAACGTGTGTCTTGAGGGCGGTGCGCTGGGGGGTGTTGGGGATACGTGTGCTGAGCCTCTATGAGGGAGGGAGGATAGGGTCAAAAGGACCGCATCATGGGCGGTACGGTTCATCGGAGGTCCAGTGATTTTGTCTATTCGCTTTCTTAAATACTATGAAATCTTTATGACATCGCATGAAACATCACATCTACTCTCTCCTCCTAGGACATCTAGCTCTATTCCTGGATGTACCTCCTCAGCCCGCGCAGGCGCTCCTTGGCCGTCTCGAGCACGTCGTCGGGCTTGCACACGGCGAAGCGGATGTAATCCTCGGCGATGTGGGCGTTCCCGTCGGTGTAGAACTCGGTGGGCGGGATGGCGGCGACGCCCACCTCGTGGATGAGGAACCACGCGAGCTGGAAGTCGCGGGGCCGGGACGCGACGTGCGGGGGGAAGGGGTAGTCCTCGGGCAGCTTGACCTTGGCCATGTTGACGAGGACGAAGTAGCCGCCCTCGGGCTCCGAGTAGGGCATGCCGAGCTCGTTCCAGACCTCGTTGAAGCGGTCCATCTTGCCCTTCATGTCCTTGATGGTCTCGTCCCAGAAGCCGTACTGGTCGGCCTGCTCGAAACCTACAGAGAAAATGTCAGCTCGGATTGTGATGGAGAGAGAGGGAGGAGAGGACGTACCGACGGCGCAGGCTTCTTGGAGGGGCGAGACGGAGGAGTAGCAGATGCGGGTGTGGGCGGCGGAGACGTATTGGATCAGCTCGGCGGGGCCCATGAGCCAGCCGACGCGCCAGCCGGTGGCGTAGAAGTTCTTGCCGGCGGAGCCGACGGTGATGGTGAGGCGCTCGATCTCGGGGGAGAGGGTGGCGATCCTCGTGAAGGGGACGTAGTAGAGGCGGTCGTAGACCTCGTCGGAAAGGATGATGATCTCGTGCTTGACGCAGAGGTCGCCAATCTTCTGGAGCTCGTCCTTGGAGAAGACCTTGCCGACGGGGTTGTCTGCCAGCTTGGGTTAGCGAGAGTTAAGGAGAGAGAGGGGAGGCTAAGGGTGTGACGGACGCGGTGTGTTGAGGACAATCATCTTGGTCTTGGGGGTGATGGCGCGCTCGAGCTCGTCAAAGTCGATGGTCCAGTTGGCGGCGGACGACGTCTTGACGGCGCCGTCCTGGGGAGGGTGGAGGGGCACGTAGACGATCTTGCCGCCGGGCATCTCGATGTTGCTGATGTACCTGTCCTTCCGTGTCAGCACTTACATCTCCTGGGGAAGCTGCCGGATTCCGGATCTCTACTCACTGGTCAAAGAAGGGCTCAAAGATGATGACCTCGTCGCCGGGCTCGATGAAAGCCATGAAAGCGCTAAGCATGCCTGGACAACGAAAGCAACCGTCAGCCCATCACGGCTTCCTTCCCCTTTTCCTCCTTTCGTTTCACGGGGAGGAGGGCCGTCATCTCACCCTCGTTGGCTCCCGTGGTGATGGTGACCTCGGTCTCCGGGTCCAGCTTGCGGCCCCAGTGGGGGGAGTAGGCGTCGGCGATGGCCTTCTTGAGGCGCGGGCGGCCTTTAGTGGGACTGTACTGGTTGCACTCGACGCGGTCCAGGGCCTGCTTGGCGGCGTTCAGGATGAAGTCGGGCGGGTTGTAGCCGAAGAAGCCCTGACCCATGTTGATGATGGGCTGCTTGGGCGAGGCGGCGGCAGCCTCGTTGACGATGGACCTGGGCGTGCGTTAGTGAGTTGTTTGAGGGACAGAGCAAGCCAACGTGCTGTTGCTCTCGGGGGAGGGGACTTCTACGCACCAGACATCCTGTCTTCGGCCGGCGACGCGGGCGGCGGGCTTGATCTTGCTGCTGAGGCTCATGGTTGTCGTTTGAAAGCCTCTACGGACGGCGCTGTTTGGGATGCGAGACCGGAGGAGAGGGATGAAGAGCGAGGTCATGGGAAAAGAGAGAGGGAAGAAGAGGAAGGAATCGGAGCGGTTGAGTCGAATCGAACACACACCCTCCTTTCGCGATTTACCTTGGGACCAGCGAAAGTCCGAAGATTGGGTAACACTGGAAGCTGATTGCTCGACCGTCTCGAGGCCCCATTCCCGTCTGGGGCCGATTTTGCTGTCGCACTGCGCGAGCCCCGATTACGCCATATGCCTGGTCCCGGTTTTCGGGCCTCCCCTCTGCTGAGAATCTGACTCCCAGGGCCTCTGTGCTCTGCAGCGGGGTGAGCCGGCGATTGCCTTTTTGGCGGGGTAAAGGGCGCGGGCCGAAGATGACATAAGCGCGGGATGGTTCCGGTGTTCAGCCGACCGCGGTTGGAGATTTTCCCCATTTGTGGTGTTGTTGCGGAGTAAATTACCCCAACTTCCCCAATACTCCATCACTCGGGCTCTGTAAGGAACGCTGCCAAAGATCATCCGTTGTTTCCTATTGCAGAGATGTCAAGTAACTCGCAGGAGAGACTAAATGTGCCTTGCTGTCTCAGCTTCCCCAGCACTTTCTCTCATCTCGGCCTATCGTTCTTGATAGAACTTGGGTGCCTGTTATTGACAATTGGAATACCGCCTTGCCACTGTCATTAGGTCTCGGGGACTCTTATTCCACAACCCTAGGTTGAGCATCTCACATCCACTCTAGACACTCAACCACTCTAGCCTACCGCCATTCATGATTGTCACTGTCCATTATTGTCAATATAAGCTCTTATCACTACTGTTCATTTGCGCTTATGGGTTAAGTAACTAGCAGTTTAGGCGTAGTACTGATCTCACTTATTTGTAAAAGGGAGATGCGATACACAGCCTGTAGGTGCGTCAAAAGAGTCCCCGAATCAGGAGTCACAGACCAAGCTCTGGACATTTCTTTCAGGTCAAGGGGTAGCGAGTTCAACTGGTCGCCGCTTGCGTGGTCGGTCTGGGGCATGCGCCTCAAGCGGCCCGGCCATTCCCTCCCAGATCGACCACGTTCCTGTCAGCACGAAGCTTATGTCTGTAGTGTAGCCGCAACCCTTGCTACCTCGGCTGTTCAAGTTACACAGTTACTCAACCATACCTTGAGCGAATGCAAGGGCCTTCTGCATCACGATTACGATCGCCCGTTGATCGTGTCTCGATTCCGGACTGTGGCGGTGAGGCTACGATATTGCAAGTTGCACCATGGCAACCCGTGGCGATCCTTCTGAGGCAACACGGTCGTACTACAGCAACTGTGAGCAACAACAAAAGAGACCCAACGTCATCATTAATCCTTCTGGAATCCTTGTGCGTGAAAATCTTCTACTTGAGGGAGATGTTGAGAAGATCCATCTCTCGAGGGAAGAAATGCAAACGTTCGCAGCTGCTGATAGGTCAATGTATCACTGATTCATCTCGTCGTGGTGGCATGGTGAGGCAGAGTTTCTCAGCCCTCGAGCATGTCAGCTTTGTGGTTTTCAGCTGGATGGAACTATTTTCCTCAGCCACGCAGAGGTTGGTCTTCGAATATAAAAGGTAGACGACGGTCCTGTTCTGGAGGACTTCTATTCAGCATCAGCATCAGCTTCAACTTCAACTTCAGTTCCCTAACCATAACCTTCGCATCTCCGACTTCTTCACCGCAGACACCACTTTCAACATGCAGCTCCCCACCATCGCCATCCTGACCGCCGTCTTCGCCTCGGCGACCTCGGCCAGCCCCGTCGAGATGCTCCAGGCCGACCACGCCAAGGTCTCCTCCTTCGCGACCGACCTCTGCGGCGGCGAGTCGGGCACCTACGAGGTCACCGGCAGCGGCTCGTACCGCTGCATCGACGTCACCAACAGGCGCTCCATCAAGGTCGCCGACAAGCGGTGGGGCTTCCCTGCCGTAGCAGAAAGAAGAAGAGGAATAGAAGCTTAGACTGACATCGAACACAGCGGCTGCACGATCAAGACCTGGAGCGCGCACGGGTGCCTCGGGTCGTCTTGGCAGGTCCCGGACGGCGACCTTGACTGCCACTCGGTTCTCCACGGGGCCATTTCGCTCTCTTGCTGAGGTATTTACTGCCTTTGGAAAAGGTGAATAGAAGGCTTAGGGGACATGGGGAATTCTGGGCGGATCAATTATTGCTCAAGTTTCTGCCGTGACAGGAAACCTCACTGTAAGCGAATTACTTATTCGCCTCTTCAGAACGGACTTTAAGGTGCCCAATCAACAAGGTTTATTACATTCAGCTGCGTAGTATCATCATAGTCTTGTGAGACAAAACATCGCAAGGTCTTCGAAAATTCTTCGAGTGGCTTTCCGGGTTGTCTCCGAATACACTTCCATGAACAGAGAGTTGTGCACTGAGGCTTAGACGTCAGGGATATGTCGGGCATCCTAAGTGGTGTTAGAACGCGGTCAGGTCGGTAGACTATCTAGGTAATGTTTGGATGTATCGAGGTACCTAGGGGGGAACGTACACGAGTAACTACAAATAACCAAGGTCCCTCGACCTCGGGCAAAGAGACCCAAGAATTTTAAGTTTACTGACAAGACATTTTGCCTTCTTGGTTATAATTCTCATACAGCGGGTCATCTGTAAATAAAAGGCTTTCTCATTCACTCCTTTTCCAACCAGAAATTGAGACCACGAAACGTGACAGTGACCTTCGTGTTGCGCAATCATCCCGGGTAGCCGCGCTGCCGCGTACTCAGCTCCCTATGAAGCCCCCAAGAACCCTGCATTCCTCCGGCGTGTTTGGCCCACTTGCTCCTGCCGTTTCCCGATCGTGAAGAATTCTAGGCATCTGATTGGCGTTCGATCAAGGCGACCGCTAAGAAGCTGGGCACTCGGCCGACGTGTGGCTGCCGCATGGCGTTCCGCGCTAAACCAGTTTGAGAGTAGCCTCCATCAGTCGCAGGGTCGGCTCGCTCTCTGGTCGTGCCTGCCTCCAGTTTTGGTCCCCAATTTCCCTTCCACCTTCCTTTGGAACTTTGGTGACATGGATGCGAGAAATGCAGCCGATGCCAGATACGGGAAGTGCGACCCGATACACGCGAGCTCCCTATGTAATAGCACACAAAAAAAGAGGAGCGGGAGGGCGGCGACGAAAGACAGAACGCTCTCTACCTGGATGCCAAGTCGCCTGGCCCTCCCGCTGCCCATCCCATAGAATGTCTCGCTCGCCGGGCATCATCGAAGCTCGACGACGAACGACGACGCAGCAGCAGCAGCAGCAGCAGCGCCCACAGCCCTCACTCCCTGCGCTGACCGGCCCTTCGAACAGACGACGAACATGGCCCTCAACTCCCGCCTGCGGATCGTGATTCCCGTCGTCGTCATCCTGCTGGCCCTCGCCGCCGTCCTCGCGCGATTCCACGACGACATCGCGAGCGTCGACTCCCTCTTCAGCAGCCACAAGGCCGCTCCCGCCCCGGTACCGGCCGGCGGCGCCGACGACAAGCCCAGGCCCGAGTCGAAGCCCGAGCCCGAGCCCGAGCCCGAGCCCAAGCCTAAGACGCCGAAATACAAGCCCGCTCCTTCCTACACGCCGCCGCCCGTCATCGACCCCTTCCCCCTCCTCGCCAACACCGCCGACGACCTGCCTCCGATCCCCTCCCACAATGTTCCGCGCAAGGACCTCCACCGCGAGTACGGGCTCGACGCCGCGCCGCCGCTCTTCATCGGCTTCACGCGCCAGTGGCCCATCCTCCTGCAGTGCGTCGTGAGCTACGTGACGGCGGGCTGGCCGGCGGAACACATCTACGTGCTCGAGAACACGGGCGTGCAGGTCGCCAATGCGCAGGGGAAGCTGTCGCTCCAGAACCCGTTCTACCTGAACCACACGACCCTGGAACGGCTCGGCGTAAACGTCATCCGCACGCCGGCGCTGCTGTCTTTCTCGCAGATGCAGAACATGTTCCTCCACACGGCACACGAGAAGGGGTTGCCGTACTACTTCTACAGCCACCAGGACGTCGTTGTATTCTCCATGGAGGACGGCGCTGACGACACGCACCGCCCAGGCGACAGGAAGTGGGAGTTCTACGACGAGAAGGAGAAGGAGGAGACGATGGAGCCCCCGGCGGCGGGCCAGCCCGGGTACCGCACGATATACGAGAACTGCCTGCGCGACCTTGACACTGTGACGAAGCGCGGCGAGAAGTGGGCGTTCCGGTGGTACCAGTATGACCACCTGACGCTGGTGAACCGCGCAGCCATGGACTCTATCGGCGGCTGGGACTCGCTCATCCCGTATTACGCGACTGACTGCGACATGAACGCCAGACTTATGATGGACGGTTGGACGACGAAGCACCGCCGGGTCGGCATCATCAACGACATTTCGGTGCACATGGAGGACCTAGCCGCGCTCTACCGTGTGCCGGGTGTTGAGCCTTCATGGAGAGATCCGAACCCCCCGCCCCCTGAGCAGCGGGCAAAGGAGGAGAAGGAGGCCAAGGAGGCCGAAGAGAAGAGGCAGGCTGAGGAAAAGAAGAAGCAGGGCGACGCGCCCCCGCCCCCGGCAGAAACCCCCGACGCCCCTCCAAAGAACCCAGGTCCCATGGACCGCTACCACGCCGTCGTGAAGGCGGCGCTCGAGATGACCAACTACAAGTACCGCGGCGGCAACCACAACCGCAACTCGTGGCAGAAGAGCCAGCGCGGCGGCGAGGGCGAGCCGTACTACTACAGCCCGGAGGGGTTCGCCGAGGCCTTTGACGTGCTCGTCGGCGCGGGCCGGCAGATCTTCGAGAAGAAATGGGGGCGCGGGAAGTGCGACATCGGCGAGGGGTTCGGGCTCAAGGTCGCGGACCAGTGGCACGTGTTGCACTCAGACGATTAGTGATTTTCCGGACACCGAAGCATTTGAGACGCGATCTTTTTTCATGACTAGAGTAGAGCGAAGCATACATACTTGGAGAGGCCTATGAGCCACCACCAGAGAGGGAACATCTGTATCATAGAATGGGGGACATATTTCTGGGCATGAAGGAAGAGGAGGGTGTCACCTTTTGACCACAAATACCTATTTACATCCATCTACCCAGGTGGTACCTACCTATTTCGCACTTGCCTGTTAGCTCGTGGGGAAAAGGTCGTCTCCAAAATGCAGATTCGGGCCAGGAAGGAACCGGGCATGCTACGAACCTGCCGCTTCTGGGGTTGTACTAACAGATCCGCACCTCATTGGGCAAACGACACGTTAGTGCAAGAAATAGGACTGGTCGTGTGCACATGTCACGGAGGAGGCAGGATCGGTCGAGGCGCACTTGCCGCCAATCCAATATCTCCCGACATCATCTGACTCGATTTCTTCATCGACTTCATTTCTTCTCTATTCTTTCTTTTCAACTACACAAGAACGAGTAACCCGCGGCATTTCTTGCAATCTTCGCCTGCCGCTCGTCATAGACGCTGCCAACCCCCCCCACAGGGGTAGGAAGAAATGGTTCGAACGTCCAACGTACGCCCAGGGCGCCGCCTAAAGCCTTGACACTGTCGTCCATCTATGAAGAACACCCTCATTGAAAATGCACCCGGTTTGACCTCCCCCCTCTCCGTACGCGAGCCCTGCTTACGCCTGGACAGCCTTCAAGAACGCCCGGCTCTCGTTACCCTCCGTCACCTTGGCCACAGG